>JAHZSR010000111.1:0-87663 GCA_025782845.1 Boletus coccyginus
CGAATTTTGACTCATATTCTCAACACCATCGGGCTACGCTCCGCCACAAATCCCTTGCCACCAAATTCATGTCCTCGCTTGAAACTGGGAACCGCATAGGACCCTTGAGTGTCCCGCCGGAATTGATAATACGTCCGATGAACCACACTCTGACAACCCGCGACTGCACTCCGCGGAGTACAGTCACAAGAGCCGGAGCTTGCCCGAAATAGAACACTGGTGTAGAGAAATGACCCACCATTCGAGGGGTCACTGTATCACCTGCATGATCGAATCATACAGGGGACGACGTGCGAGAAGAAAGATGTGGCATGTGAAATTTGGCTTCGAATAGACGTGGATTTATGTTGGAACAAGCTATCGTACGGAACGACAAATGCACTCGCATGAGTTCCTCATACATGTCCATAGTAGGTTATCATTCGAGCTTTAGAGCACGAAAATGGTCCGCAGGGAAGTCCGAGTGTCATAGAAAAGGATGTGCCACGACACATGTACACGTCACATCTCTGGCCGCGCTGGGTAAAATAAACAAAAAGTCGAGCGTCCACATTCCTCACCACGACAGCAGGGTGCTGGCACGTGACTTCGCGACGGCCTCCTAATATTTTATCATACCCAGGGGTGGCGAGCCGGTAGGCGAGCCGAGAAGCTACGTCGGAAGCCGGAAAATTGTACAACTTGTTGGAGAGGCCAGGATGGAGATGTCAACGCACATGACAGTCAACGATGGTGATTCTGTGCTACTGGCATGGATGGATATCTGCTCCGTCCTCCCTTGGCTCTGAGTCGCCCAGACTCCGCACTGCCACAACGCTCAAAAGGGTGCTTGGCGAGGGCGACCCAACAAACTGTGGTCTAAATACTCAAGTAGAGTGGAGAGATCGGAAATAGCGTGGGTTTTAACATCGATGAGGGCAAGGGAACTACCTCGAACGCGAAACGGTTGGACGTCTTAATCTGAACTTCACGTAGAGCACAAAGATCACATTGTTGTGATAGTGTTGTGCTACCCGGAGGCAAACCTTCCAATACATAGCCAAGCGTATCCTAAATCTATGCCGTCCAAACCTTGGTGATCAACTCGGTTAGACCTATCATGGGACTCAGTCACACCACATGGCGTCAGAACGGGAAGGAAAGCATACCAATATCATTTGTGTTGAACTGGTAGACGCCGACCAGAACGCCGACGGTCGCGGCCCTGAGCGTCCAGGCCATCGAGGGGCCGAGAATGGGGAACTTGCGCTTGTGGAGATAGTCGACAAGGATCGCATCAAACTATTTCTCCGAAAGATCAGTGATATAAGAAGCATAGAGTAATTGGCGGCGTTGCCTACCCCGATGTGACTGTGCATCACGAGCGAGATACCCAAGAGACCGTCAAGGACAGGGTAAGCCGTGCCAGACGTTGCAAATGCTGCCGCGGTCATGGGAAGCAAGGCTGCGGACAAAAGGCGTTCAAATGCCCAGTGGTAGGACCCGTGGGTCTTTGAGGGAGGTGGGAAGGTTGTTGGGTCATTGACGGTTCCCTTGAGGATTGCTGCCGTCGAGCTGGGGGCGTGTCTCACTGAAACCATACCAGAGTTGTGCTAATCGTAGGAAGGTGTGAAAGACATACCTTGGAGCGCCGAACGCAAGACGTTGCGCCGAGTGGTTGAAGCGAGCGTTGAACGCAGCAAAAACGACGTAGACATGGTCGATGGTGGCGAACGAGGGTGAACCAATCACATGCACCCGGTTGCAGCCGATTCCCGAAGACGAACGCACGGCGATTCAATTCATGACCGGCCTGCCTCGATTCCCTTCCAGTACTGGGAAACCGACAGGATGGCGACAAGCACCGGGAACATGGAGACCCCGCTCGTCTGGGGGAGCCCACGGCCATATCATAGGTAATTCGTGCCTCTGCAAGTCAGCTTTGTATCACCTCGCAGAGCTAGAACATCTTTGGAGCGACAACGCATACTCGCAACCCACGGTCCTCTTCACAGCTCGGATCCATGCTGCATACACGGCCGCATACGGACTTCAGCGGCAACGCGGCACGAAAGCGCTGCAGGTAGGGGTTCCTATGAACCAAACGACCATGAAACGGACTTCCGTGTACCCTCACGGCACACACCACCACTACCATTCAAGAATCACGCGGAACGCCACACAGGCGCTCGTTGACGTGCTCCTGGCACTCCACTCGCAGCTCTTGTTATCCTTCTCGACGGGTGGCGCCACACCCGCGTCACCACTAAAACCTTAAGATCGTGCTATACCGGCCAAATAGACCTAGGAGGTGTCCGCATTATTGTTCGGTTGGAACCAACCAATAACATCGTTGAAGTATTTAATCGGGTGACCCATGACCGAAAATTTTCTGTCCAAAGGTAGGTGCGTTGTCAAATCTTTATTATCTGCCTCCATGAGATCTCGCCCATAGGAATTAACCCATTCGGTACGTACAGATATAAGGGGTTTGTAGCCACCATACAAGCAACTCACAACATTTCACTGCAAGATCGAAGCTTATGATCACTGTAAGCAGAGGCGAAGACCTGCCTAATCAACAGAAGTCGTCGGAGATTTGGTTGCTTGGTCCAACCATATTGTCTTCTTTTCCGGTCGCCGTCCGGTCTAGGGTAGTCTGCGTGTCTGGAAGTCTACGTCGAGGCGCCGATTCCACCTCTCAGGTATCTAAACTTCGTGTACTAGATATACCACTACACGACACACAACTGTAGTAATGGTACAAACCGAATATCAGAACTCGAATGCAACGGAACAATCGTCTTCGTCTTCGTTCTCTGGTAACTCTCCATCCACCTCGTCTTCATCGGACTCATTATCCGGTTGCTCTTCATCATCAGATCTATCGCCTTCGAACATCTCTTCCTTCGCAGCTGTCTGTGAATCCTCAGTTCTGTTGTCACTGAGTTTGGGTTCATGTTTGTCGTGATACTCGTTGGAAAGATCCTGTATACCGATAATGTCGGGCTCTTGGTTCAGTAAAGTCGGAAGATGATATTAAGCATGGTGCCCAACACCAAAGTCTATATATCGAGTAAACATATCCCGATCGGCAAAGCTGGGGGCGTCGTCAGGTTTGCGGAAGATCCATTAGATAGGACTCACATATTGACGTAGTAGGCTTCCCAATCATCGACGTTGTTGTTTTCCCGAGCAGCTGAGGGACCGGAACGGAGTAAAATCTCGGTGCGACCGTGATGGGTCAAGGAAGTCAAATGCTGTGCCCGAGTCAGCAGGAACGAAACCGATCTTTTGGAAGACGAGCATTCTTGAAGCCCCCAGTGATACTCAGGCAAAAATTCCAAACCAGCGGACCCAGAGCACTTCCATTCGTCTCGTAAAATCTCTATGGTCGACTTTGGTGACTCTGGTGAGAAATACTGCCAAAACTTGCGCGTACCAGAAAGGATGAGCATTTTTGACCATCCTCCCGCGAGAGTAGCATTATGGATGAAACCATGTCCAGGATGCAATGTGTCCTGGTCGCAGCGCATGTCGTATGTTGTGGTGGCCTCAAAACGCTTTGGCCGGAGGACGTTGTTGAGGTTGTTAACGAATTGCAGGGTGGCCCGCTCCTCACTGGAAAACACATGCTCGTCGTCATCATAGTTCATCAGTCGTGACAAAAGATGATCCTTGAAGCTCTGAATTACTATCATCAATCAGTGTCCTTCAGCAGACGCCAGGAAGGAAAGCTTACCTGGAGAGCCCGTGATGGTAGGCGCGAGTGGAGAGGATGCTAGACATGATCGAGAAACGAGGAACTTGATCGTTCGATGATGGTCATAACCCATTGTTTGATATTGAAGTGGAACCAGAACGTACTCGGATGCTGGAACTAAGCACGGGTGGCATCGTATGGGTCGGGTCCATGGATGGGATGGATTCAAGGGATCCCGTAACCCCGCAATAACCAAAAAAAGCTGGACTTTAGCGAGCTCGTGCGATCTGGGCGTGGTGACCATGGTGGTCCGTTGGGGCATTGCGCCAGTGTAGGGTGTCATGGTGGAGTTGGGGCACGGTCCGTGTCGGGGAGTCGCTCAGGCATTGGGCATTACGATCATGGCAGTGGGCATTGGGGCATCGAGCCCGTAGTATGGTGGGGATTCGGGCATCGCGCCCGTGGTACGGTGGGCATTGGGAGTTGCGCCCGTAGGATTGGAGGGGGGCGTGGTTGTTGTGGCAGCCGTCGGTGGGCATTGGGCGTCGCGCCCGTGGTGAGGCGGGCGATGAGAAGTATCCTGTGAGGCCGTCGCGGTGGCCACCATGGTGGTCATTGCAGTCGTGACATTGTCAATGTACCAATGGTGAGATGCGGCCACTAGGGCGTCGCGCCGGGGTTTGCCTTTCATCTATTTCCTGTATCAATGAGCATTTGTCCCCTGGGACTTGGCACGATTCGTGGAGACCAGTGATAGGCTTGTATCTACGACAACCTATATAACAACCGATACAATGTAGCGGTGTCCCGTGTCCCCACACCCCATATAACCAAACTTGAAAGGTTTGACCGCAAAAGAAGCACTCTGGACAGCACAAGTGAGCATGCCTGACATGTCGTGCTTTCCATAGCTTGGCGCGCCACGCTTGTCATGGAAACCGGGAGTTCAACAAACTGTGCTCGCTCTACTTCCTACTGACGCTCTCACCACCACCCAAGAAGCCTTCACTGTGAACCGCACTCTTCATCGCGTACCCTCTCAGAATGTCGGCAGAAAACCCAGAGGATTTTGACTCGGGCCTTCAAGAAAAGTTTGGCCGCTTCAGAATCCTTATCGTTGGGCGCGCAAACGCCGGCAAGACGACCATTCTTCAGGGGATCTGTAACTCTACGGAAAACCCAGAGATCTGCGATGGTGATGGGAACAAGGTATGGACCTCGGTCAAAGTATATTGTTGCGTCGTGTGTGAAACCAGCCACTAGGTCGAACTGTCGGAAGTCGAACGATCCAGTGGGGTGAGGATGGTCGTTTCACGCAATATTGAGTCACTCATGGTGTTGTGGTTGATCGTTTACAGCGCGGAATCCACAACATCGAGAACGAACTGATTTTCCGGAGCAACGAGAAACTCGTCTTCCATGATTCGCAAGGCTTTGAAGCTGGTCGTGAAGACGAGTTCTTGCAAATGAAGAAATTCATTGCAGATCGTGCGAAGACCACCGTTCTCAAGAAGCGTATTCATGTGATATGGTAAGTAGGACAGCCTCGTCGTGGTAGTTTGATCACATTTCATGCAGGTATTGCATCCCAATGGACGAGCTCGATCGAGCGATCCAACGCGCCGAGGAAAGGTTTTTCAAAGAATGCGATCCTGGGAATGGTGAACTCTGTCATCACTTTCTTCTCGAACTGATACTAGTGATCTGCTCAGTTCCTGTTATAGTACTATTCACGAAATTCGATGCACTGTTGCCTGTTGCGCTGGGGAAATTAGCGCCTGCTGACCGACAACTGCCGCTACGAGAGCGGATGTCAATGGCCGGGTCGCTCATTGAAGGAATATTCAATCGAGCTGATGTATGGGGTCGTCTTACCCAATTGACATATCCCCCAAAAGCATGTGTCCGGATTAGGGGTTTGTACACTCTTCCTCACATACATATGAGTCCCACATTATTGCATGTGCTAGGGCTCCACAAGTCCAATGAGGGATGCAGCACACTCTTGGAAACCACCACAAATGTCCTCAGTCAGGAAGCTTTGCAAATGTTGCTGATCTCAGCACAGGTGGCAAATATGGCACTTTGTGTGAGATATGCAGTTCAAAGGTAGATGAACACAACCAATGATGCCTAGTTAAGCTAACATTGTGATTCCAATGAAGCTTGATACATGAGACAGACAAGGTGTATAACTCATTATTTCCAATAGCTACTACAGGTCAACTTGGACTTCAAAAGCTTGCTTGTTGGTTTCCTCATCTTCAGGTATACAAAATGTTCATGTCTGATTTTTATATGGACTGATGGGTTTCTGGTATTCCTTGGGTGATCACAGCCAGTGAGTAGTATATTGCAGCATGCTCTGGTTGAGACCATGCTCATGATTCCATGATTCCTTTTTGTTCTGTTTTGAAAATTGTAGAGAGTGAGTTGTGCATTGTGGCAGGTTGGTGGAGTGGTGATTCTTATGTTTCAATCTCCCCTCTTCATCCTACTTTGGAAATCATAGGGGGTGAGTTGTGCATTGCAGCATGTTGGTGTGGGGATCATGCTCATCATCCATCTCCACTCTCCATCCTACTTTGAAAATCATAGAAGGTGAGTTGTGCAGTGGCATGTGGGTGGGATGATGATACTCATGATTCCATCTCCACCCCCCCCACACACATTGGAATTGTAGAGGGTGAGTTGTGTATTTGACATGTTGGTGGGGTAATGATGCTCATGATTTTGTCCCTGCTCTCCATCCTACTTTGAATTCATAGAGGGTGAGTTGTACATTGTGACACATTGGTGGGGTAATCATGCTTATCACTTCATCACAACTCTCCAACCTACTTGGAAAACATAGGAGGTGGGTTATGCATTGTGGCATGTTGAAGTGCTCATCATTCCATTTTCACTATTCATCCTATTTTGGCAACCATAGTATGTGAGTTATGCATTGTGGCATATTGGTGGGTTATCATACTCATCATTCCATTGCCACTCTCCAACCTACTTTGGAAAACATACAGGAGGTGAGTTATACATTGTAGCATGTTGAAGTGCTCACCATTCCATCTCCACTCTTCATCCTGCTTTGGCAATCATAGTATGTGAGTTGTGCATTGTGGCATGCTAATGCTTCCATGCTCACTTTTAATCCTACTTTGGCAATCATAGAATGTGAGTTGTGCACTGTGGCACATTGGGATGGTGATGCTCATGATTCCATCTCCAATATTTGTTGTACTTTGGAAATCATAGGTGGTGAGTTGTATGTTGTGGTAAATTGATGGGGTAATGCTTATGATTCCATCTTCATCCTTCATCTCACACTGGATATCATAGAGTGTGGGTTGTGCATTGTGGCATGTTGCTGGGGTGATGATACTAATGCTTCCATCCCCACCTTATGTAACCCTACTTTGGCAATCATAGAGTGTGAGTTTTTCATTGTGGCATGTTGAAATAATGATTTTCATGATTCCATTTCAAATCTTCATTCTACTTTGGTGATCATAGTTGGTAAGTTGTGTGTTGTGGCATGTTGGTGGGATAATACTTATGATTTCATTCCATTGGGCTTCCATCTTGCTTTGGAAATCATAGGGTGTAAGTTGCATATTGTGGCATGTTGGTGGAGTGATGATGCTCATAATTCCATTCTCTATCCTGCTTTGGCAAACATAGTATGTGAGTTGTATATTGTGACATGTTGGTGTGATGATAATGCTCATGATTCTATCTTCACTCACCATCTTACTTTGAAAATAGTATGTGGGTTGTGGATGTGGCATGTCAATGGGGTAATCATGCTCATGATTCCATCTTCACCCTCTATCCTACCATGGAAATCATAGACTGTAAGTTGTGTGTTGTAGCATGTTGGTGGGATGATAATGCTCATAATTTCATCTTTACTCTTCATCCTATCATGGATGTCATAGGTGGTGAGTTGTATGTTGTGGTGTATTGATGGGGTGATGATGCTTATGATTCCATTTTCATTCTTCATCTTGCTTGGAAATCATAGAATGTGAGTTGTACATTGTGGCATGTTGATGTGGTTATCATGCTCATCATTCCATCACCACTCTGCATCTTGCTTTGGAATTATAGTTTGTAAGTTGTGTATGGTGGCATGTTGGTGGGGTAATGATGCTCATTATTCTATCTCCACTCTCAATCCTTGAAAACTATAGAAAGTGAGTTTTGCCAGGTGGCATGTGGTGTGGTACAGTAATTATGCTCATTCCACCCATCCTACCTTGGAAATCATAGGAGGTGAGTTGTGTATTGTGGCATGTTGTAGTGATCATACTGATTATTCCATCTCCACCCTCCTTCCTACCTTGGAAATTATAGAAAGTGAGTTGTACATTGTAGCATGTTGGTGTGATGATCATACTCATCATTTCATCTCCATTCTTCATTTTACTTTGGAAATCATAGGAGGTGGGTTATGCATGGTGGCATGTTGAAGTGGTGATCATGCTTATCATTCCATCTTTATTTTTCACCCTACTTTGAAAACCATAGTTGGTGAGTGGTGTATTGTGGTATGTTGGTGGAATAGTCATGCTTATCATTCTGTCATCACTCTTCATCTTACTTTGACAATCATAGCTGGTGTGTTATATATTATGGCATGTTGATGGGATGATCATGCTTACTATTCCATCTTCACCTCCTTATTCTGCTTTGGAAATTATAGTTGGTGAGTTGTGCATTGTAGCATGCTGGTATGGTAATTATGCTCAAGATTCTATCTCTGCGCTCTGTCCTATGTTGGAAATCAATATTGCAAATCATAGGAGGTGAGTTGTGTATTGTATCATGGTGGAATGATCATGCTCAAAATTTCATCTTCACTTTATATTCTACATACTTTGCAAATCATAGAAGGCAAGTTATTCATTGTGATATGTTGGTGGGATGATCCTGCTTATCATTCCATCTTTATTCTTCATCTGTTTTGGAAATCATAGAGGGTGAGTTATGCACTGTAGCACATTAGATTGGTGATCATGTTCCAGATTCCACCTCTATTCTCCATCCCCTTTGAACATCATAGGAGGTGAGTTGTGCATTGTGATATCTGGAAGTGATTACACTTATGACCTTATATTCTTTTTTCCTACTCTGGAATCCATAGTGTGTAAGTTTTCATTGTAATACATTGGTGGAAGCAACCACATTAATCATCCTATTATTGTTGTTGTTACAATCATACCAGGTGAGCTGTGCATTACATATAACATGTTGGTCATCATGATTTTACTCATGATTTCACATCCATTGTTTAATTATTATATGGATATCATAGGAGGTGAGTTGTGTGTTGTATAACATTAATTTGAGTAATCATTCTTTTGGTTTTATGTTTCCTTGACATCAACCCTTGGCAATAATAGAAGGCAAGTCATCTATAATGCTGTGCAATCATCCAAATAATAATGGTGATCATCCTTCTTCCTCATCTCCATTGCTAACCATAGTTGGCAAGTCATGCATTTTGATATGATATGTTGCTGAGTTTAACAAGAACAATGGTTACATATCCATTCTTTCCTTTATTCTTGTGATTGTAGAAGGTGAGCTTTATATTTTATTATTTCTCTTATTGTATGATTCTAATGTAAACAAATATATCTACTGATGGATAGCAAGTAAGACATTTTTATTTCATATTCATCACATTTCAAAGCTCAACATTTTTACAGTTGGTATGTCTTCTTTTTAATATTGATTGCCTTTTCTTTATAGTGTCTTCAATAGGATGTAAGTTTTTGACATTGCATATATTTAATGACAACTCATGTATGTCCTTTTTAGCAGGTGAGACTTACAAATTTCAAAAGATTTGTATTGACAAGGAGTTAAGGAGGTTGGTATATACAGTATATAACAAATCATACCATCTCTTATTCATTTTATAATCTCAAAACTCACAGCTAATCACTGAAAATGAAGTATGGACTTCATTTGCATCCTATTGTTCTATATTGACATTTTATATACAGGTGAAAGTTTCTGGAAGTGAACTTCTAGCTCTGGAACCAAATAACCCAGTAAACTTGGTGATGTCCTAACCCATGTTTAAGCCTGATCATAAATACAGACCTTGTTTCACAAGTGGAAGGAAAATCTTCAAGCTGGTGTTGGTGTGTAGAACATCTAATGTGAATGTATCTTACTGACTTTACACAACACAGATATTATTATCATATCAGAGCATTCTTACTTTCTACATCAGCAGCATGATCCTCAACCATTCTCTTCTGCAGCTAAGAAGTACAGGGGGTCAAGCTCACATGATAGAGTCAAGAGGGCATTGGTGGAGGTCTTCAAACAATATGGCAAAGCATCCCATGATCAAAAAGTGGACATGGTTACTAATGTTATTCTTCAGAACCACATGTATGTGTTTAATATATCCCTCCAGCATTCTAACTGTTAAAGTGTTTACCCAGAACCTCTACCAAATAAGGAGAGAAAATGTGTCCCCATTAGATTCAAACTTCTACTTGAAGTTCTTTCAATGGTGAAAATTCAAAGGAAGGAGATGTGTACAGAACAATATAGAGTTGTTGGAATGTTTCTTGATGGAGCCTTCATGTAAATCCTATTTTCCCATGTCTGATGAAATGTACTGTATTCTTGAATTCATGATATCTTTCAGCATGCTAAATTCCTCAGCAGTGAACAATCTATAATACAGTATATATCTAGACTTGGGAAACAATTCTGGAAATCTATGTACTATGACTGTACAATCACAATTCACCCACCCAAGTTCTGCTCAGAATTGAAATTTGTTTTGTAATGCATGAAATAAATAAATCCCAACTCTAGTAGGTTTCATCTCATGGCATGTTTGCACAGAACAGTCCAAGTCTTACAGAATGCAGTAACTGTCTTTATGCATGGATATAAACAAAAGAAAAAGGTATCACAAATTTCCAGACCAAGACATCAGGAGTTGATGTAACAGTCAACCTGGCCCCCATAAATCAACAGCATTAGCTTATGAGAATCCATTTCTTCATCTCTCAGGATGAACCAACCTACTTGCCACACATTGGCCATGATTATGATGCATGTACACTGTAAATGTCAGTGCTGCTTAACTTGCAGGATAAATATGTTACCCTTCATACACATCACCTCAGGTGGGGCCACCATGATCAAGAAACCTGAGACTTTGTCAGTGGGTACAGAAATCATTAAGATCAAAGGTCATGGGCATAACTGGATGCCACCTCATTTTCTTTCTCAAGTTGCATCCACATGTAGTAGCAACGACACCCACCCTCAAGAATAAGAAGCGTAGCATAGGTCTGTCGTCTGCACATCAGGCGATAGATCGAACCATTTTAACGGAGACTGATGGTATCGTTAGTCTTCAGGAACGAAATTCATGCACATCAGAAGGTAGCGATCACCTGCATAGTGTCCTACAGACTCCCTGACGGCTCGTACAAGCCCCAGATTGTTGGAATCATCGTTCGGGTGATATCGCCTGAACGCATTAATAACCACGGACGGTGCTGCATTCCACATTAGCCACACACACGTGGGCATTGGTTTCATGACGTACGATGCGCCGTTGAACCCATGCAATAGTGTATCCAACCTGCCACGGACCGGAGGCCGGCAGCGCCTTCACTGCGGTATAATACAGGTGCGGTGACAGCGAGGATTAGTGTGTTCATCGCGAAAGTCTCTCCCGTCTTCGTATCCTATCCATAGTCACCTCCATGACCACGGATGCCGAGAAGCTGCACAAGAGTATGAGCATACATCGTGGAAATTTTCCTCGAGATGTGACGAGGACAACGTACAAGGTGAAATGCGCTGCATAGCGCGCACCAGTCAGCGCAAAGAGAACAAGAACGCCGAGAGAACGCACAGGTCCTCAGCAGAATAAAACCAGCCCGACGAGAGTACTTTTACGCGTGCTGTCCGAGCAACGCAACGGCGACTCGTTCCAAGTTCAACAGAATGGTGTCCTGGCCCCGAGACGTGCACGTAAACGATCGTCGCCTGTGAGACCATCGCACGCCCGGTGTCATCACTATCAGGCGCATGATATTTCGGGGCCATACCGTGCGTCTTTGACCGCGCCGTATACATGAGATGCTGCGTGTCTTTGTTCATGCCAAGTATGCTTTCGAGGAAAGGAAGGGGTGCTAGGCCAGGTGGGAGCGGGGACCGTCCGAGCTTTCGTGCATCAGCAGCACAGCTGTAGTCCGAACAAGGCGACGAACTTGGGACAGGGGATGGTCGACGGTTCTTCCTGGAGAGGACTCTCACGCCGCGGATATCCCAGACAATCGGAGTCTGTACTTGGATAGCGTTGCGCCCATTACCAACTGGAAGCGTTATCGTGACGCTCGTTGCGTTGTCAGCTATAGGACGATCTTGGGACGTTCGTCGTGCTGCTGGGTGATGGGCCTTGCTCTCAGCCTCTCATACCCCTCGGGATAGCCGTTTTGTGTTCTTAGGGAAGCTCAATAAAACGTTCACTCACTCATCTCCACACCCACGTCAGCCCGATGAATGTCGCCACCACAAATAACGTGGGTGTTATCAAGGCGTATGGGTTATTCGAGCTGTTCCCCTCTGGAGCGCGTGCTAAATCGTGGCCCGGGGAGAACTTCTCACTGCGAAACCGATTCGCGGTGATGGTGAGAATACACTTCCAAGTAAACAATGAATGCAAACGCGAGCAAGGTTGATGATGCGACGAGGAGAGCCAAGAAAGCTTTGTTCCCGATGACCTAGGGGATCATTGGCATTATAATCCCGTGACAGTACATGGAAGTACAATAAAGAGAGGCACTGCAAATCCGACGAGATAAAAAAACTATTGTCTATACTTCATAAGTCCTCGCTTTATGCGTAGAGGGCCTGGGGCCCTTTTCAACCTCCTGGTTTCGAGGCTGGTATGGTGGCGTAGAATCGTTCCTCGAGAATTGGGATATATGCACTTGCATTGGCCTCATCCCGTAAGACGTGTCGTGGGACTCGATGGCAGCTGTTCCCCTCGCTGCGCTTGAGAAATGATACACGGTCTGCTGGCCCATGGCGACGCGGATCAGTACCATATAGAATGCAATAGAAATGATTGGCATGACCTGTGGAAGAAGCGTGAATTTCGTGGAACCAAGGTTGTCACGGAACGGGCCAAAATCACCATATCTAGGACGACGTACTGGCCATTATTGGAATTGACGAAACAAAGGAGTGCGGTGAAGAGGGTGGCAGAGTACAACAGTGCCGCATCAACAAGGATGCGGAGGACTGGCATTATCGTACTTTTCGCCGAGACACGCACGGACGCAACGCTACGCTCTATCATCCAGATGCGATACGCGAGGAGCCCTAGCATCCCATTGAACGAATGTGACTAGATCCCGAGATTGCATGAGCTTACCAGAACTCAGCAAGTTAGCCGTAAGCGTCGACGCGTAAAACGCGGTTATCCACTGGGCGGTTTCCTTGGCAAAGATATCCGAGGCATTTGTGGTGGCTTGTGAAACGCTGTAAACTGAACCAACGCCGGACACTGAGGTGGAAATATCATCAGTGGTGGCGATCTCTGAAACGTAAATTCGTCGTACCTGCTACACTACACCAGAGTAACGAAGGGAGGACGATGCTCCAGAACGATTGCCACACGACATAACAGCGGTATATCTAGATGCGGATCAGCAAAGGCCATCCGTATGCAAATTGGAACGACTTGCCACCACGCCATCGCCAAGAAGCGTTTGCAATGTGTAGATTGCGTTCTTGATAACAAAAGTTGGTTGGGCAACGTCCCCGAAGAATGCATTCGGTCCGCCAGGGAAGGTATTGGCTTCCTTTACTAGGCCATGGTCAATACGCACGATATCGACGATCATATGCTTGAAAGCTTGTCAGAAAGGAGATCGTCGACATCGTCGGATGAGCTTACGGCCGTACTGAGAACCAGGAGGATGACGGCGACCGAGATCATCATCCGATTGGAAGCAGTGCGACCCTTTTCGCGGGTCAACACCCACATGGTGCCGATGAACATGAGCACCGAAAATCCTACATTGAACCTGGTCAGCGGACGAGGGTTGGCGGCCAACGTCGCGCAGACGCGCACCATACAAAATAGCTTCGAGTGATGTCGACATAATCGCGGCATCGTCCAGGGCGATTCCTAAACTCATGGTGGCGATGGAGGGATAATTGAGGGTCGAGCTTGATGGACATGATTATAACGGGAAGTTATACTGGGATAATGAGACCGAGTTGCATCAGCAATATGTCCGACCACTGTGACAGCTGCGTGGTCTGTGGACCAACTGTGGGGTCTGTTATTTCTGTCGGAAAGTCTTTACATTCCCTGCAGATTGTCACAGTTCCCCCAGAACACATGACTACGCAGACCAGTCAGCAGATAGTATATGAATGGTGATCTATGTACTTGTTGACATAGTAAGCGTTAAACGCAGTAAGAGACTCTGAAAAGTGAAATCTAACAGGTAAATGTTCCTTGCCATACACTCCGATCAAATGTACTCCTCGTAGTATAGTTTTGACTGAAATCACCGCTCGAACTCGCTGTCGGGCTGCGTTCACCTCTGGCACCACAATCCACATTCCTGTTGGGCCATCAGGGTCATCACTGATCGGTAGGAACCACTCCACCAGGGCACATGAGTATGAATCCCCTTGATACATGAATGAGAAGAAAAGCAACACACGAGCCACCAACAAACCGCCAAGTGGATCATCCTCTGAACCACCACCGTCTACGAATACACAATCATATCGTGCAGCACCACCCCGCCACTGAGGTGTACAGCGTATGATATCCCGGTGCATTCCGCCTTGTCCCAAATGATCACTAGGTGCGTGGTACGTTGCCGATGCAGAGTTGAACACCTTGATGTCACCGTTGAACATTGGACAATCACGTAGGTCAATCTGGTCTCCAGGCATCTCCGCATCGGGGTTTAGCTGATCGTATAGGAAGCGCCGGGTGCAATCCATGAGCTCTGGAAACCCATAGTGGGCAGCAACATGCTCGCATGTACGTGGTATATTTGGTACTAAAGATATATCAGATTGTTAGCAAATATGACACCGCGGACATGTAACAAGTATGCTCGCCGGGTTTTCTTGCCAATCGGACATCATAGACGGATTTGTCCCCTTCGATTGCCTGAGCCTCATCTTCCTCTTCATCCCGGCGATCTACAGTGGCGACATTGTGCACTATCCCTTGCAGCACTGGTGGCCCATCCAGCATACCCTTTTGTGTGAATACTAAGCGCGCTGCCGCCAATTTGTCCAGTCGTTGGTTTGTGACCAGCATTTGTCCAAGTGCCTCAAATCGGTTGGAGCGGCGCCATGGTTCTTTCACTGCCTTGATATGCCGGGATTCCATGATCGAGGAACAAAGTCCGTTCGGTACCCCAAACATTTCGATTAGTGTCCGATAATGGACCATTGAGTGTTGTCGAGGTAGTGAGAAATGTTCTCGCACCCCAACCTCCTTGAATATCTTCCGTTCGTGATGGAAGCACTGTACTGCATTGTCGATAGCATCAAGATCACTTTCATTGATGACTGACTTTCGCACAGTGTAACCAAACTCGAGGAATGCTGTGATTGCGCGAACCATTGGGTCAGGGACCAGGCCCGTAATCGCAGGTAAATAAACCTAACGTAGAAGTAGGCTGATGAGTTAGACTGCTCGAAATCAACGAACGGTAGGACGGCTCACCTTCATCAAGGCTTTTGAATCGTCCCCCGTCCATTGCTTAAATCCTCGACCCTCAGGAAATCGGCGCAGTCCGGGAAATGGGGGCACAGCAGCAAGTCTGTTCACGAGAGCGAAGATCGCTCACTCAGTTACTCTAGCTATGTTCCCCGATCAGACAATGACCTACCTGCGGTCAATCTCAGCTATCATTTCAGCGGCTTGTTGCTTTGGATAGGTGCGCTCTAGATATTCGTTAACCCAGCTGACAAGATGGTCTTTAAAAGTCCCCTTGATTAATTGATGGAGTAGATCGGGTGCGATCAGTTCATGGATGTCGGCGCGGGGAAAATGAGCTGTGAACGGCTGATTGCAATCCGATTGTTAATACTGAAAGCATCGAACATGCAGATCGGACGTACCTCAACATCACCTACAATACCATAGTTATCCCATAATGCACGCAGGTCCATTGTGGCTCGTAGTTGTGCCGTGTGTATGTGTGCATGCGGTCCACCATCTCGATCAAGATCACTATTCTGGGCTGTACAACTAATCGGTGTCAGTCGAGACATCGTTCGAAAAGTGAATATAACATACCGTGCACACCAACCCTGTACGATACATGCGAGCATTGCCTGCTCTGGGTAATCAGCAATATAAGGCCCAAGCCCATATATAATACGGCGGAAATGGCCATCGGAACATCGTGTCACCTGTGGTTTTATCATGGCTTGTTTCACCGGGTCGAGGATTGCCGCGAGTGATGAGTGGAACAGCTGGCGGCGGAAATGGCGGAAGTCGGCATCATCCTTGTGTGCTGGATCAGCTATCCAGCCATGATGCATCAGCGCGAGCTCAACTTGGGGACAGTAACAGCGTGAATACTTACTTTTGGGTATGGCCAGGAAAGCCAAAATGGATACCGCACCACCATGAGAACGACGGATGTTGTTGTGAACGTTACCCAGAGATATATACAATGGGTAGTATTCTGTGTTACCCGTGCCGACGCTGACTGTCGTCTTGTCACTGCCTAATACTATAGGTGCAAAGGTGGCACCGTGGGTATCAGGATCCTGCGCGATAAGTTCCTAGACCAAAGAATGTAAGGTCAAGGATGCAATGAATACTTAAACCCACGAGCTTACCGACTGATCCCATGCCCATTGACCTGACATGAGGTCACAGACCTCACGTCGGCCATTTTCGTCTGTCACTACCTGCAATAGGTGATCATTGATATAATGATCCAAAGCCCCGAGAGATCGACTCACTTTCGCAGCATAGTCTATTCCATTTGCAAATTCCGGATTCCCGATTTGTTGTTCAAGAATTCGGAGGGGATTACGGTACCATACATCATAGTCAGCCAGCATCCACGATGGGGGGTCCTCGGGGAACGGTCCCGAATACCTCACCGAAAAAGACTGCCATGGGCAGTCTCCATACGGGATAGCATCGATAGACCTATACAAAGCATCATGGGACCCAAATGGTGGCTCGTGGCCATTGTACACCATGGACAGGATATCCATTAACGTATCAATCTTGCCTGCTGACATCTGAACCTTTCGGTACAGAAATTCCGCCAGCTTGAAATGAGCATGGCTAGCATACGGAGTCCAGTCCCCTTTGGCGCAGTAATCCAAGGGGAATGGTAGCGTGTTCGGAGGGAGATCGTGGCCAAAAGGATCACACGGAGTCCCTGTCCAATTCAGCAGGTCAGAGAAATATGCACCATCAACGACGATACATACACACCATCAAGCACAGGATGAAACTGAATATGCCGGTGGGGTGGATCAGCATCAGTTGCAGCATCATTAGGATTTCGCTCGCTGTCGTCGCCCACCCAAGGGCCTGTAGCATTGGTGAGGCGGTTGGTTTGTTCACGATGGTGTGGTCGATGTGATCGCGCATGGCGTTTGAGACCACCCTGGGACCTACAATGTTTGTGGCAGTCTGGAAAGCCACAAACGAACAATCTCAGACGATAGGGATGGACGGGAAAACGTCCGGCTGGGGACATAAGGGTGGAGAGCAGAGGTTGGCGACTGTCAGGGCAGTAGCGGCACACACCCATGCGGATGTGGCCGTAATGGTGCGATGCCGGACACATCTGCATTTCAAAGAAAAAAATTACAGTGAACATATAGCCACTAACGGACGAGACTTACGGTTGTGGTGCTATGTGGGAAGCGGGATCAACGGCAGACGCATGGGTGCAAGCCAATCATGGCCGTAGCGGGGTGGTGACACCAGGGCAGCCGGCATCTACACCCTAAAGAAAAAAAGAGGCAGTGACCACTAGGCGTACATTAAAAAACTGACCAGCTGTTGTGAAGACGCCGCCTTGCCCTCTCCCTACCCATGCCGCAGCAAATCACCACCCGCGCAGCAAACAAGAACCGCCATCCAGGAGCGCCAGACTTGCCCACTGCACGACGAAGCAGTAAAGTCGTCCAAGAGGAGCGCACTACTCTGGCAGCTGCTGCTGCTGTTGCCAGAAAAGAGTGCCAAAAAAATATCCGTCTAACTGCTGACATCGAAGATCAGTTACAGTCACAGATAAAGACGCAACGTACCAACTTCCAAAATCCAACATCAGCGACGGCGAAGACCTCCAAGCCACTGCCGGTGCCCATGTTAGTGTCCGATCACACTATCGGGAGGGCGCCGACCTTCCAACATGTTCCAGCTCGGGCTGGGGGTGATGGAGAGAGTCAGGGCACTGAGACTGAAAAAGGTATAAGTACTCTGATACATGAGGCTTCCATGCGGACACTTACCTTTTTGACCATTTGGAAGCTTCGGACACCAAGGCCGAGTCAACCAATGGTAGAGTTGTCTACAGCACTGAGCCTGCTAGTGATGTAGCCAACTCCAGAAGCGAAGACGAAGTGTCGGATGCTGGCATGACTAAGCGACCAGCTAAAGTCACACGAAAACTCATTCAGGCGGCCCGGGTCGGCAGTCGGAAACATGGGAACAAATCGGAGGCCGCTGTTGCTTCCATCCACCCAGGGAAGCGCAAGCTCAAACGTGAGGGAGCGTAAGTCTCTCAAATCGCTTATGTATTGGAACTACTACCGATTTACCTACAGTACATTTTTGGGTCCAAGCGCACCCAAGAAAGTGAAACTGCAAAACCCGAGTGGCCTCACTGATAGATACCAGCGCGGTCGCAAGGAAGGAAAACCAGCCGACAGCCAGCAAGAATGTCACACCGAAGGTGAGACCCGTGAGCGCAAGAGTCACGGAGGTGATCAGTTAGAAGGCGGTGTGTCATTCAAATTTGGGGGACTTGCAGACGAGCAAGAGAAGACATGGCAGGCAGCCAAGACACAGAGTGCCGCGGTAGTTTGACTGTCTACTGTGTATTTCGAACCATGCTTATGGGTTTTCTTAGGGGCCAATATCCGTTACAAAGATTGTTGCGAATGCTCCTCAAGAGCGTTTACACCACAGTGCGCCGATCTCGACCGCCACTACTACCAAGAGTCGCCCCAGCCATCAAAGCTTACCAGAAGGTTCGGCCGCTCAATTCACGAAGATATTTATTCCGTTGCTCCGTCTCTACTGCGGCACCCTGGAGAATCCGTGGATGTTACCCGACCGCTTCGTGGACAAGCTGCAAGACCTCTGGGATCACGTCATGTTGGATTGGCCCCATTGGTTTGACGAGGATGACAGTATCTATCGTTTGGTAAGGATTTCGACCAGTCATTGACTCATGTACATTACTAACACTATTCCATGACCGCTTGATGGTCAACTCGCTGGTAATATTCAGTGCATGCAGAAAATTTACGAGTGGCGTGCGCATTTAGGCAAAACCGGCATTGATGCCATCGAGGAAATGTGGGGTACCGACCTGAAATATGAGAACATGGACGAGCGCCAGGCATACGTCAAGTTTGCCCTTGGTCCTAGCCTTCCCTTCATGTATGGGAAGGTTGAATTCCTTGGAGCGGATCACTACAAGGTGCGTTTCTCAGATCTGAGTCACTGTCCTCCTGTGAACAAGAGGTGAAAATTGATTAGGCATCCAAATCATTCCGGTCGCAGCTCGTGCTGCAGACCTTCGCATCCCACCTCAGGGACGTGGCCGCAGTCAACAATGACACTTATCACAAGTTGATAGGCAACGCGATGCCGAAGGGCGCGCTGGTCTTAGCAGTCACGTCGGTATGTAGTGCCCGATACTCAAGTATCAACACTGATAATTAGAACCCTATCACAGGTCGAACGCGCGTTAACAATGTATTCTACCGGAGTCAAAGAAGTTCCTGGGAAAAGATCAGAGGCCAGTTTCTCGGACATCGTTTGGGGGACGAAGACACTCTGGTACACACGATCAATCTCGAGGATTGGTGAGGCGAAGTTTGGTGAGATTATCAATGGGGCACGGGAGTACTGCAATGCCGCGGTACGATCCAGGCAAGCGCAAGTCAGTCAGCATGTGTCGGCAGCGGACGACACAGACATGTTGGATGACCGCACATTGATCATGGTGTCATCCAACATTGAAGCCAAGTCGGACAGTCACGATGAAGGTAAGTTGTTCCGTGCTCGATTCACTCATTTCTAATTTGTCTCGTTTGACAGCACCGGGACGTGCACGCGCGTAATTCGTTGCAAAACGAATACTAGAAATGGGCGTGATTTTCATAGAGTACTTCACGCCCTGTGATACCTTTCTTTCACTGCTGTCAGATCTGAATCTACTGCTTCGTGTGTCTACTGTGTCTACTGTGAGTGTACTGCATGAACTGTGAGCGAACTGTGTACAGACGATGGCATCTGTCCACATAAGTGACATAACTGCTCACAGTCGCTCTACTGTGAGACCTGAACGTCTGCAGGGTCTGTACACAGACCGTGCAGATGTCACAGTAGGGCGGACAAATTGCTGATGTTTCAGCTCGAGAATTAGAAAGCAGTTCACCTGATGATGGGTTCGACATCAATCGGTCGCCCAGTCTACGATGGGAACGGATCAAGACGGGACAGCGTCAGCTGGTATGAGTGGACGGCAATGCGCACGCTGATGCATGATGCGGCGGCACCTTTGAGGCTATTACTGGCTCCGGCGCGAGAGTCTGTCCACTCAAGTCGAACGCGGGACCCCAGCCACTGGGCGAGGACCCCAGTCGACGTGCTATCACGAGCAAGTTTCGGTGATCACAACAACTCCGGGGCGCACTCTCTGCGGCCGTAAATGAGCGAGTCACAGCCATCAATTAATCACCGCGGATAACCTTTGGCCCACTTGAAGATAAGCTGAATATGCACGAATTCAGCTACCCATTGACCAGTGCCTTGCATCCATCTGACCTGTTTCTCCAAGATTCTGCTTGGTGGTCTGTGGCTTTACTACCCTCTAAGTTCAGGGGAAACTGCAGTTGATCAACTAAGTCGTCTTCCTCTTCCTCGACGATGCGTTCACACGCCCAACAATCGGAAGCAATCATGTAGGGCACACCGCACTGGTACCACGAGGAACACTAGCACTTAGCCGTCCTCCTTTGGTTTGAGAGAAGGCTGTCTCCACGTTGGCCCGTACGTTCAGTCCAAATCGGTCCAGCGTATCTCCCACCAACGTCTCGCATGCAACCAATCTTTCGGAGGTTCAGATGGGTTATCGTTTCGGCCGTTTTGTCGTTCTCGCCGCCAGCGGTCGCGCGTTCTTTGTAGCAGACCTCATTTCGTAAAGGCAGCCCACGTTCTCGCTGGCGGACGTGAGTTCATCAGCTTTTTGCGGACAATACTAGAAAATCACCTTCGCGGATGGAATTTCCAAAAGCACACGGGTGAATACAAGATCTTGGAGCCGTTTGGGCGAAATGTTGTGTCAAGGAAGAGTCTAGAACCGACACTGGCATTCCGAGGTTGGCACTTCGAGCTCAATTCCGTAGAATGGCAGTGACGTCCCTGTTATTAGAAAACGAATGCGTCCGTCTGGGGTGTGGCCTGTCGGATCGCCTCCAGCACGTTTTCAGAGTGGGGTGATCGATTTGAGTGCAAGACTCCAGGTCAACTGTACCATCCTTAGATCGCGTCAAAGATTATCAGCATTACGGGCTTCGGGATCCATTACGATGTTCGTCCAGCTGCACGAAACAGCTTCTTGAAACTGTTGATTCCGGAATGGGAAATGTGCCTCCTCCCAGGCTCAGGAGGACGTTGATGCGCTTTTGGGCGTACCTGGACAGCTCGTGGAAGATTATCGATGACCTCAGCAACGGGATGATCTTTTCAGCGCGCTGCTTCGTGCTAACCAGGCAAACGACGGAAGCACTGAATACCTCGACAAGGACGGGCTCTTCGGTACGTTTCCTTGTTGTGAATTCTCGCTGGAAGGACGCAGTATGATTCCCCAAAAGCAGTATCTTCATCGGGTTCTTTGCAGGCCACGGCACGACGTCTGTCACGTCCGCATTTATTCCCATCCTGCTAGCGCGCCATCCTGAAGAGCAGGAGCGGTTATATCGCGAAGTAACGTCCGCTTTGCAAGGATGCCCAACGCCGGTGTAGATGCTTGTCTTTTGCGGTACAGATTTATTGAATGCTGCAGACACAGGCGTATTCCGGTGTACACCGCTTTACTCGTACCCTGAAACTTGTGCAGGGTCATTAACGAGACCCTTTGAATGAATACCCCTGTTGCTGGGCTTCCCAAGCAGTGTACCAAGGCAACGTGCCGCGGCAAACTCCAACGATGATCGAGTGACTGCGCCCATTCTTGAAGGTTCGACGGTAATGATCGATGTTCCGGGTTTGCACTACAAGGGCATCTCCGCTTGACATGTCGAATAAACCAGCAGCTTACACACAGAAACAGAAAAATACTGGAAGAATCCTTTCGAGTGGGATCCAGATCAATACCCGACGGGATGGAACGCAGACGCGCTGTCTGCCGGGGCTAGGACTTGTTCGCCATTGCCAGTGCACCGCTCTTCCGTACCTGAGACTCACTGCTTTTCGATTAGGTTCGTAGAACTTCGGAGGCAATTTCTATGATTAGCATGCTTGTGGCTCGCTATGAAATCCAACGTGCGTCTGGAACGTCATCGCCTCTTGGAGAGATCGAGGTGATAGCCGGCCTGCCTCGGGGTATGCTTACCTGGTCGTCCATCATCTTGCCTGTGCTTGTGTGGGCTGAGCCGATCGTCAGACCAAAGGACACGCTTTTTGTGTTCCCCCCCAAAAAAAATCACAAAGATATATTTATACTCTTGATAGGGCAATACGCGGCGATACGCTGTTTAATTTTGCGAGACGAGACACTGGCATGTCAGGGTCACACAGGATTGCTCGAGATGGAGCGCTTCAAGTTACCTCGTAGTCTTCATCTCCGTCTCCAGGCTGGCTGGCACACGGCGTATAATGGATGTAACCGAGGCGAAGAGATATGCAATGCTTTGATTTCCCCTGTCGACAACCACAGTCCCAAGCTGTGACAACTCTGTTCTGTGCGAGTGGGCTGGAATCAAGGTTGGGATCAAGCGCGGGGCGTCGATTGCAAAGGTGAGACAAGCTTGATTGGCGCGCGCGCCCCCCTGGAAAGGGGTTTCGCTCATCAAAACCCAGACGCCACCAGACGGGCTCGCGGAGCCAGGGTCGCAGTCTAACCCAGAATTGGACGAAACATCACTAAGATGGCCAGTCGACGTGGGAAACAAAGAGACGCACCCTTTGGGGATCCATGCACACGGGTGGCAGGATCGACAACCGTCCCTGCCGATCCAGAGTCCAGACACGAATGGTGGCTAGGGCGGGCAGATTCGTCAGGCACAAACGCAAACAAGTGGCCGTCTTTGTTCTAGTGTAAATGAGTGTGGCGCATACATACATATATTGAGAGGAACACCTTGAACGTACGCGCTCTCATAGTAGTAGTAATGAGTAAGTCCGACACGTCCGACAGCTAGGTTGAACCGACACGGACAGTGGTAGAAAAAGTCGATCGGTTCCGATAGTGGAGATCTCGACTGGGTACGTGTGATAGCGCGTCCTTGGTGTGTTGGTCTGACTTGAGCGGTCGGACCAGTCACCCGTTGCTCTATGCGGCACCGCGTGGCTCGATCTAGACGAGAACGAGGTCAGTCGGGCCGTTTCCGAGAACCCAAAGTACAAACGTGGTTCAGGGGGATCCCGTGACGCTTCAGGAAGCCATCCAAAGCGCCGACTCTCTGGTAGATGAAGCAAGACGCGAGCTCGTCCTGGAAAGGGAGGTCAAAACAGCATTATAGCGCGATCGACAACAGTAGAACGGGTCGTCTCACCGGTTCGATGGCCATCTCGTGCCGCCCAACTTGAGCCCAATTGCAGGTCGGGAAGGGAAGAGTCTTGGCGAGGACCACGGTCTTGTTCTTCATGATCGAAAAGTTTCTTGATGATCAGGATCAGCGTTGTGGCTCCATATGACTCATCGTCGCCCTGTGTCCGCTGCGTATCACTAACTTGGATTGCGCTACGCACGATTGAGTACTGGTATAGAGAAACCCTTACACCGAACGCTTCCAGATTAGCCGCGGGATCACGCTATATCAGCGTCACCTAGGCCTCCCCTATGGCGATTGACCTGGTCCGCAGTACTAGTGCTAGTGATGGTCTCATCGTTCATGCCAAGCGAAGCGAAGCTGCGAGCGGGATTACTACAAAGCGTCCAGACCCGCATGCGAAGATAAGAGATCAGGAGCTCCATAAGTACATCTTCCGGCCGCCGAATCGATCTCGATTCTCATGCATGTGTGTAGCCGTTGGCTGCTTACTTGGGCATGCATCTTACGGCCATGTCAAAAACCGTCTGGCGCAAACCATGCGACTTTTAACCACAATAGTCCACATTTAGCATTTTTAGCTACAAATGTTAGTTTAGTCTCTTACATTAGTCTCTCAGGATTTAATAGTTATAGTCAGTAACACCATTAGTCAGCCATGGCACAGCTGTCTGTTTAGTCTCTCACCATTAGTATATCATGACATGATTATTTGTTTAGTTTGTGACATTAGTCACTAGTTTACGACCGTGTTGGACATTATCGAGGTGCGTGTCTTGCCGAATCTACACCATTTCTCATGTGTACACGCACCAATGACAGACGTGGGCGACGGAACTCAAGGGGTGGCGGATTTGTCGTATCGATGGCTCGACGAGCCCACTAGAGCGTCGCGAGAAGACGAATCCGTTTCAGGGGAACAGTGCGAATGCACCAATCTTGTTCTTGTTGAGTACGCGCGCGGGTGGACTGGGAATTACGTTGACAGCCGCGGACACGGTCATTTTTTATGACCAAGATTGGGTGCGTAGCGTCACGAATCGGCGTTGTGTGTACTAACGGGGGCCGTACCCCAGAATCCACAAATGGACATCCAGGCGCAGGACAGGGCGCATCGAATTGGTCAAGCGAAAGCTGTGCTCGTGTTTTGGTTGGTGACAGCCCACACGATCGAGACGCGGATCATGCAGCGCGCAACAGAGAAGCGCCAACTGGAGGCGTTGGTGATTGCCAAGGGTGCGTTTTTCCGTTGTGCCTTGTCCGTCTCGTCGCCGATGACGGCGCGTAGGCAAGTTCAAGATGCCAGGACATGCTAAACGGACCAAGGCGGACAATATCGCAGATATGGCTGCTGCGCTGCTCCGACTAGAGGGTGATCACATCGAGGTGGTTCCTGAGACGCGGGAGGGCAAGGAGGGTGTGTTGAGCGATCGTGATTTGGGATCGGAGCGAGGCTGTGTTTACGGAGCGGCGCAAGGGATGGTTGAGCGAACAGAGTGGGACTGGGGCTGGTGAGGAAGAGGATGGTAAGAAGGCGGCGTTTGCGGTGTATGAGGGGCCTGTGCACAACGGGAACGAGCTGGTGGCCAAGATCATGGGGGAAGATGTACCAGAGTGGCAGTCATGATTCAGAATCGGTGTACACACCAGCACAACAACTTGAAGGAGTTTAGTTGTTGCTGTTGACCGTCACGCAAACAACAACTTGTTGCGCCACAAAGCATGTTTCTCGTTTCACCCCTGTTCAACTTGTTCAAGTTCGTTCTCAGCCGTCTTTTAAATCATACCCATCTTCCCGACATGTCCGCCGCGCACGAAATCAGCCTCAACTGTCTGATCGTGGGCGACGACCCCAGCGAGATGTTCAAGATCCAGATCGCCAGAACAGCAGATGTCTACGACCTCAAGGAAGCAATCAAGAAAAAAAATGCGATCTTGTTTCGCGACGTGGAGGCCAAGAACCTTGGTCTCTATATGGTTTCCGTAGCCGAACCCTACGAAGACAATCTCCGCAACGTCATACTTTCGCGTAGGGAGCGCTTGAAGGGGAACAAAGAATTGTCAGTGGTGTTCCCGAAACCGCCACCCAAGCACCACATCCACATCATATTGGGTATATATCCGAGGCGATCTGAGCTTCCCCTTACAACTGATCCTTGTTTTCCAGATTACTTGACGATTGTTTGTTGGATACAAGGCAGCGAGCCCGACACCAATTTTCAAATTTCAATCCGAGCCAATGCAACCGTCGACGACCTTAAGAAATCAATCAAGCAAGAAAAAGCGATCTTATTTCCCAACGTAGACACTCAGCATATGCGCTTATGCAGGATATCGGGAGCCAAGGATGAACTCCAGGAGAGTCTTAGCAAGACGCATGACGGTCACCCACTCCGAGGAGACACTCTGGGATCTATTTTCTTTGATTCCCCAGTTCTCGACCCTTTCTGTGTTGTTGTCGAAGTTGAAAGCAGTGCCAGTAAGTCGACCATACGGTTTTATTGAGTCTTTCTAACTCCTGGTCGACACAACCTTTCCACTCGTGCCCCAGGCTTTGGAGGAGCGGATCAGAGTACGCTTATTGTGTTCTCCTGTTACCCTGATGACGAATAGAGCCAGGCGCCAAACGTCAAACGCGACGCCGCTCCCCATCGAGTGACCTGGAACGAACGAAGCGCAGGAAATTGGTTCATGGTGAGTGCACGATGTAGCGTTCGAGTTAGAGGAGGCACCGATGAGCCGTGACAGAAACCCTGCAGAGAAACAATTCAGGTAGATCGTACTGATTCCAATTAGACATGTCCCCCGAATTGACTACTCCTTAGAGGATGGTGCTCTTATAATTGCGCGATGGCGGTCCAAGCACCTCCAGGCAGAATTACCAACCATAGACGAACTGGCTAGTTTCGTAGACCATCCGCTCTCAGATGACGAAAAAATACCGATCTCGATCAACTACTTCAATGGGCTTCTCTCCTCCCCATTGGAGCTACATGATATCTGTACGCCGAATGATGTTCAACTTCTTTTCCGGCCTGGCCACGGTGGTACCCTACTCGACAAAATTTTCTGGGCTGTTGCGACCAGCCCTCCGTATGACGGAACTCAACGAGCCTTTATCAGTTTCTGGGACAACAACATTCGTGACATTGTGGAACTTCTTCTTCCAACCGGATGGAGCATTCGTAATAGCAAGGAGCACACTGCCACGATGCGTTGCCGTCCAGATTATGCTTTCCTCATGAACAACCTTTGCCCATTCCGGGGAGAAGAGAAGTCTCCTCAGAGTACTGCTGATGCAAAGCAAGAGCTCGCAGATAAAGTTGCATGGGCCTATGATCCCGCACCTTATGTTCTCGGTGAGGTGGTAGAGGTCACTCCGATCTGTATTTCTCATTGCTGCTTTGACAGGTTACTACGCGATAGGACCTCGCCTCACTCTGGTGGCAATTTGCCCTCCATCGCAGGGTCGAAGTCGCCCATTCGTGCGCGATATTGCGTCGGTAGATCTAAGACTCAAAGCGGACCGAATCAAGAATACTTGCCGCTTGATTAACCTTGTGGGACTCTTTGAACTCCTGGCCAATCTAGTTCGACCCCCCGTTGCTGAGTTTGTGAAACTGGCAAGGTTCATTCACTGCTCACATGTGGGATTTTTATGGTCTAACTTCTAAATCCACTGTAGGGACAACGGGACTGTCGAGATTGCAGGTCACCACATTATCAAGTCCTACACTTGCCCAGACAAGCTCGTACGAGTAGTCCGCCTCCAGAGTATATACGGACTCCTCCAGACGAGGCGGGTTCCAAATATTGATTCACTCAAACATCACTTCGACACCTCGCTTATCCTTTCCCCGCGAGGCCTTGCTGAAACACCAACATCCGAGGAAGAACTGTTGAGTGCCATAATATGTGTATTAGAAGCACTTGAGGTGAGTATGTAGTGACTGCCGGAAATGAATGACTGACTTGGGAAAGGTTCTTCATGAGGAACCTTCCATTCTTCACCGAGATATCCGTTGGCCGAATGTCATGCGGCGCCTCGAGGATCGACTCAAGTGGTTTATCATTGACTGGGAAGAAGCAGTCTTAGCCCCTGGAACAGCCGAGCTCCACTTCAAACAGAGCACTCACTCCCCCCGTATTTTTGTCGACGGACATGGTACAGAAGTCGATATATGGGGTGTCGGAGGGCTGATTATGGACTGCGAAGCATTGGATATTTCATCACAGTTGAAAGACCTGGGCAGGTGGATGCAAGGTTCAAGCGCACCCTCAGCACGAGAGGCATTGGACAAGATCAAGGAGTATATCTCGAGTTTGGTACGTCTCGAACTCCATACCCTTGGTCTATATCTCTCACCAGATACATTAGAGTATGCATGCAACTTTGCTGTAGTCATATTTGGGGTCCTCTTACTTATCGTGAGGCGAACCGGTATGTCAATCTCTTTCGTAGCATTCTGCCTCCGAGTCCTTCGAACGCAAACGATAATGTATCATTCTTCTGCCTTTTGTACTGTGTTTGACACTGGATTTGTTCGTCCGAGAAAGTTGAATACAGAAGAGTGGAGTACGAACCTACTCAAATTCAGCTAATGCCCTGTGTGCGTATTGATGGGAATGGTTAGTTACGCCACGGCTCCTCTAGTGTATGTCAGGAATTCATAGGCTCCCTGGCGAGCTTGCGAACCGGGGCTCGTTAGGGAGTCGTAGTCCTGTTCTCAACATTGCAGTGTCATGGGACGGGAAGGTGATCGTCAGCAGGACGGAGCGATGTTTGGTGACAGTGTGGAATGCAGGGACTCACTCCAAAGTGAGCGAGTTCAGAGCACACCGCGATTCGGTGCGTTCGGTGGACGTCTCGCCGGCATCACGACCACCACCCTAGCCTTATATGTACTTTTGTGACGTTGTGATCACGATCAATGTCACTCGAGAATGTGGACCTGAGCAAGGCCTTATAAGTGCTTATAAGACCTTGTGAATACAATGACCCAACAATGACAGGCTGATAATGCTGACACGCAACGTACAATCTTGCGGCGCTTTGATGTAATCCTTGTTCACAGATCTCAATATTGATAAGATGATACAATGTGGGAGGTTTCCCACGAGGGCTTATAAGCCCTCGCACGACATCGACATTATTTCGGAACTCGGCCTTGTATCTCATCTTTTCACCTTCGCAGTCGCAATCATCCCTCCTGACACAATCCACTCACCCAATCTAGTCTGTGTGGCGCATTTGTTCCACCGACGACGCTGCGCACGTGCTTGCCAATCCTCCGTCGCACAGGCGTGCAAGCATACCCACCCACCCCACAATCATGGTGCTGTCGCGCAAGTGTGCCATCTCCCCCATCCCATTGTTGCATGAGTGAGCGCACACACCCGTCCTCTTCTCCCACACTCGCTCACCACCATCACTCGACCACCCGCGGGAATCCTCCCTGCACATGCACTGCTGGTCTGTTCACCCATCGCCCACCCCACCGTCACATGAGACCAAAGAAAGCCTGGGCTCAGGCCCAAGTGCGCTGGTCGCTAACTCTGCTTCCGAGTCCCTGAAAACCACCACCAGCGCCATACAACCTGCCCACATGCAGGTGTGTTCGCTTATCGCCTACATCGCCGTCGCACAAGACCCAAAAAAAGCCCGGGCTCTGGCCCAAGTACGCCAGTGGTCACTAACTCTGAGTTCCTGAAAACCACCGCCGGTGCCATACAGCCTGCCCACACGCGGGCTCGTTCAGTTGTCGCCCACCTCGCCGTCGCACGAGGCCCAAAAAAGCTTGGGCTCAGGCCCAAGCGTGCCAATCACTAGCTCTAACTCATCCCTGAAAACCACCAGGCACTGTTCGCTTGTCGCCCACCTCGCCGTTGCACGAGACCCTGCAAGCCACCGCTGGTGCTGCAAAGTAGGTTACATTGTATCCACGGATCTTCTCCGCTCTGAGCCGTCGAACTCTAACATTCCACTGGTTAGGTAACATCGTAATTGTCTTAGATTCAGGGTGCGTTGAGACCCCCGGGACTCCAGGATTACCATTATCTGATCGGCTCGGATCATTCAGGTTATGCTTAGTACTTATAGGTTCGATGCTCGAGGGTCTGAATGTGCGACACTTGACCCCTTCTCCCTCATTCTTGTCTCAGGTGAGTCCATTGATCTCAGTCTGAGTCATTCGACTTTTTATGCCCCGAGTTGCCGCGCTCTTATTTTGGTGAGTTGCTCGCTGTTTAGACTCTTGACTGACGCCCACTGTGTGATGTGTGCGCTCAATAGCGCTGCAGTGCAATTCGCTACCCTTGACCTTTGATGCCGCGATTTTGTTTGTGCAATCGCAGGGCCACACTGTCAACACCGATATCACTGTGATCAGTCGTGCTGAGTCATCCCGCCTTGTGCTCATCGTTTACCAACACACCATCCCTGACCCCTTTGACACCATATCTGTCTGATTCTGTTCGTGTAACTGTGTGGCCGCAATGTCAACACGTGCGCTCGTCATGTTCCCTCTGCCTACTAGTAGACTTATTGTAGTGTACCTTCTGGCTTGTCTTAGTAGTTGTCAATGAAATATCACACTGTTTCTTCATAAGACTGAGCTGTTCGAGCATTGACAAGTCATTTGAAACCCATTTTTAGCTGCTCTACTTACACCGTCGTATCAAACCGATAAACCTTGGCCACCACTGACTGTCCGAACTTACTTTTCCAAGTGACCTACCGTTTTAATTGGTGATACCATTTTTCCTCATATGCCGTACAGAGGGTCCTTGACCACTTTCATCAAGCCGCGTGATGTGTGTCATTACTGACAGTCCGATGCTTATTTTCTATAGAACCTACCGTTATAAAGGGTGAAACTGGTTAGTCTGATGCACCGGACCAAGAATCAACGTCCATTTTTGTCGGGCTGCACTAAGTGTGTCACTACTGTCAGTCCGATGCTTATTTTCTATAGTACCTACCGTTTTAAGGCCTTATAAGGCCTTATCATATCAGCACCCGATTATTTCTAATATATATCTTTGTTATCTTGACAAGGCCTTATAAGGCCTTATAAGATAAAGCCAATTGTTGTGATGGGATGCAACGAGAATCGCGACTGCATCGAATGACAACACTGCTTGTGTCTGGTCACTGTCAACTGGCGAGCAACTGCTCGGCTCCTTGGAACACGACTTCCCAGTGGTGGCAGCAAAGTTTTCACCTGATGGACGTCTCTTTGCCACTGCCGCAGAGGATCATGACTCTGTTTGGGTCTATGGCAGTCAGGATGGCAGCCTCCTCATCAACTTCCCAGTCAGAGTCTACTCGTGGTGGGGCTACTCCCTCGCCTGGGCCAGTGATAACAAGCAACTCTTCGCAGAGAGAAAGAAGAATGACAGTGTGGGAATTGATATTGGAGTTTAGTACTAATTGTCGCTTGTTCGCTCGTAGCACTCTACTTCAACTTCATCAGTCGCCTTGACTCGTCACTTTCTGAAAAGACTACCCTTTCCATCACACTGGTTTCGGGAAATGCTCGGTGCGGGACCATAGGTTACTGTACTTTTCACATGGGTTGGCCATGTGGGAAAATTGGTCCCCAAACAACGCTCTATCTTTCATCGACTCCGCTTGCTCAACCACTCACCGAATTTTGTTGGAAAGGATACCGCTTGAATCGCATACTGCCAGTGATTCTGTTCCACATCGACCGGTTGAGATCGGCCAAGTTTTAGTGATTTCGGTATTGTCGGGTTCAGAGTTCAACGCCGCAGAAAGATACTGACTTCTAACAGCTCCACAGGCATGCGGAAAGGCCAGAAAACCAGCCCAGAGATGCAATGGGCTATTGTTCGACTCTTGAGGATCATTCCCAACGATGAGATTAGCATGGGGCTGGATGTATCTACTCGCACCATCAGATGAGTACTTTCTCATTTTCAGACACACGGGATGATCCCAGAGCATTCTGACTCTGCAGAGAAGAAGGGAGACAAAGGTGAAAAAAAGCCCAACAGGCACCTGCAAGATGTCGATGTCGAGGTATGTGAGAAACTCGTCCGTCTTGCATATTCTGATGCAACATCACAGTTTCTTCTTGGAGCCATTCAGAAGTTGCCCAATTCATATCTGGATGAGCTCCAGGAGATGCTAGCCTTATTGTGTGGGGTTCAAGTTTCACATGTCACTGTCTGGTGAATGCTGCGCAGGGCTGGTCTCACTATGAAAAAGGTATGTACTCAATCGAATTGTTAGTAATCACTGGAGCTCCATCTGCAAACCCATTAGGTACTGTGTGAGTTTGTACAGTATACTACAATTAATCACAGTCATCACAGTGTCACAGATGGGTCCCCCCCTATACAGCCACACCCCAGTGCTGTGACATAATTGTACAGACTCCGATGACTGTATCATATCCTCATTTGGACTGATTTGGACATAATTATTGTTAGCGAGTTCCTTGACTACGCGGTCCAGTTCACAATGCCGACACGGGGCTGTACAGGAGTGACACGATTGCCAGCTCTGTACAGAGACATACAATAGTGATATGGACCACAACTCTGTATAGAACTATCTAGCACTCTGCTCCAAGCTAGTACTGTAAGTTCTGTATCCTACTGTGGTGTAATGGATGCACTGGTTCTCGATCAAAAGACTGTATTGCAATTAACTACGACAAACGCACGACACCACAAACACACCACAAACGCACGACACGACAGAAACACCACAAACGCACGACACGACAGAAACACATGCCTCGACAAGACTTGACACCAAAACGAGGACACACCATGACGCCTAACTTCTATCAATCTAAGATAACGGCGAACTCGTTGCGAGTATTTGCCGCAGGTTTACGCTTCTTGACATACCCCATCCTGTGTGCGTGCTGTGAAATCATCGTCTAATAGTTCAATCAAACGACTACTTACATTCCAGATTGTGCCCAATCGCTGAGCATTGATCTCAGTTTCTCGCCATGGTAAGGATCTTTCAGAACAGCTGCCATTTGGACGGTCAATTCGTTGTACGCTGTTTGAACATTCTCGGAATTAAGCTTGTCTGTCTTTTCATCAATGAAGCCGGATGTTCTGAATAGACAAAGTGTTGCATGAACCTTGAAAAAATAGACAGGTGTCAGGATAGTTCCAGTTCGTGTAGACTTGGATGCTTACCGTTCCGGCAACGAGTAACAAAGCTTTGGGTGGGACGGCATCTTGGAATTTGGGAAACTGGCGGAGGGATTTGGACGAACTGCTATAAAAGCAGTCAAGGACAGTATCCATGAGGACCTTGTGAGCGAAATTGCTCATTTTACCCTGCCTTCTATGTCAGGATGAGATAACAGAATGTGAATAATGTTGACGCACCTGCTCATCAAGCGCTCCACGCAGATACGACGAGGTCCTGAGAAGATCATCAGCCTTCTTCATGACTGCCGTGAGACGCTCGTCATCAGTCTTGGCAGTCGATGGTGGAAAGAGGTCATAGCCAGGACGGATATATTTCATCACCGCCTTCTTAATGTCGCTGCGAAAGGTTTGGGTATCATTGAAGATCTGCGATCTCATGATTAGCTTAGTTGCACATCCGAGATGAATACCAACCAGCCTGCTCATGGCAATTTTGTAGCGTGGATAAATGCCTGTATATCATCAGTTAAATATTGTGGCAGAGAATGAGAGACGTACCTCTTTCAACCTCCCACTCGTTGGCCTCAAAGTGAGCGATGACCTCGGTAAGAACTTCCTTGCATTCGCGATCGCGGGCTTTCTCGAGTTTTGGGAATGCATCTTCCACAGCAACATGGAGTCGCATACGAGCCTTCGCGAGATCGAGTAGCTTTCGCCACAGTTCCGGATAGAATGATATGGTTGTATCCTTGGCAGCAACCGAGCCTTTCGGATGAATCGAGTATCGTCCACTTTTTTTCTTGCCGTTGGGATTCGCTGCATCCTCGCCCTCCTCGCCCTCCTCGCCCCCCTCATCGTGCTGGCCGTCCTCCCCTTCCTCTTTAGTGCCATTGCCACCTTCCGTATCCTCGTTGATATCTGCGGTCTTGCGTCTTCTCTTCGACGGCTGATACTTTTCTCCGTTGCGGGCACTCTCTAGATGCTGTAGAGAGGGGGAACAGCAACGACGATTGGTCGTGTGATGACGTTTGAGGAGATCATACTTAACCCCAACCTGCAGTGAAGGTAATTAGTTACGACTTGATCAAAATAAAATAAGATAATAAACCCACCCTTTCATCTCCCACATGGTGGGAGTATTCTTCACGTTCACTTGTGGGAGTTCCCGAATTGGTGCGGGAGATTGGAGGCGTTGGAAGGGCTTGCGGACGTCGGCGACCTTCGGGAAGTTCAGATAACAGACGAGAAGTACGGGGAGCAGGCCCTGCCCGCTTCTGGGAATCGGACCACTGGTTGGACGAGGCGGTTGTCTGTTTCTGACCATGGGGAGCCTGAACTTCAAGGGGGCGGGTGGATGCCTGTCGAGAGCCGGACGACAACGGACGAATCTGAGTGTCAAGTGACAGCAGACGAATCTGAGTGCCAAATGGTTGAATGGGGAGGCGCGCCTTCTCCTGGGGGTTGGACATTTGAGGGGGAAGGGAAGAACGTTGCAAAGCGTCAATCGTCTCATTAGCATTCTTAGCACGCACGTCCGTCCTATCGTCTAATGAACAATCCGCTATTAGCAGACATCTTGTCGAGCAACAAAAACAAAAACTTACCAACGTCGTAAAGACCATTATTGTCATCGCTATCGTGCTGACGGGTACCACCATCCTCATCGTCATAGTACTGGCCAATATCAACATCCTTGTTGCTGTGGTGATCACCGCCATCATCGTCATGATACTGATCGGTACCATCGTCGATGTCATCCGATTTGGGGAGAAGAGTCCCCTTACCCTTATCGATGTGACGGCGGGGGCCCCGGGGGAGTTCTTCCTCCGGTTCTGCCTCGGAGCTGTCGGAGCGGGACTCTTCCTCGGGCCCAAACCCATCCCTGGAGCTATCAGATTGAGGGAATGAGTTCTGAGCTTGTGGTTCCATCTCACGTTCCGCCTCATGTGGTGACGACAAGGGACTACTGGCGCGATGTGGAGAGCTTTCGCGGGAGGTGATGGTGCGCCTCTTGCCACTAGCATGCTTCGAGTTGTGTTGCAAGTCCGGTGCAGGATGCTGGTCTAAAGCGGAGATGGCGGCTGAGGTCCCTCTTTCCCCATGCGGATGACTCTCAGTGGTCAGAGTGCTTGAGGCTTTGGCTGAATTCCTGGAATTCGTATGACGAAGTTTGAAGGCGTCCAGAGTCTCGGTGCCGACAAATGTAGGTGGAGCTGGGGCCCTGAGCTGAAACCCAAACCGGCTGCCTTGCTCTGACTGAACGGCAACGGGGGCCGGTTCTACCACCGCATTACGTCTTTCACTGGCGAGGCCCGGGGTAGCGGAGGGTATCTAGGATAAAACGGAGGTTAGGCTACAATAATATGCCAAAAAATAATCACCCACCTTCGACTTCAAATCCGCCTTAGCAGGCAGTTTCTTCTTCCTCAGGCGGTGTGGGGTTGGAGCCATGATATTGACTGGCTCGTTGTTGGGAAGATCAACGTGCATCCTCGGCAGGGGAGATGCCTCCATAGCTCGTCCAACCTTCTCAAGCTGCTTGAGATGACCACCAGTTCCAGCGTTGGTTCGTTTCGAGCGTCGCCTGGAAGGCTGGTCTGGGGTTGCGCAAATATCCGCACCGTTATCCTGCACATTGGATGTTTCAGGAATGGCAGGAAGATGGTTACTAGTACGAGTTCGGGCAGAGCTACGAGTGGAGGGAGCTTTGGCCATCGCTGGAGCTGATGGACGCTGCTTCCGAGTCGGCGGCATAGCAAGACTACTGACTGGGAGGCAAAACTCGACCTGGACTCAACCTCGCTTGATTTTCCCTTAAATCCTCGTGAATGGTGCGTCGCGCATTCTAGCCGCTCTTATCAATGAGTAATAACTCGGTATCTCCAGATGGCCCAGTATGCCGATGTAGACATAAGAAAAACATCTGTTGAACTATTTGGGGTTAGCGGTACACTTTCTTCGACTTGTGGTGGGGTAAGGGAGCTAACCGGTTTGTCGCGAAATGGTTGAGGTGTGTCGTGTTGCGGATGTGAGAGCTGCTCCGTTGATATTCCCTTTTTCGGCGTACTGTCACACTGAGTGTGATTGTGCCACAAACGCTGTACAAGGACTAATTACTATATGATATCTAGTCCGAATCTGCCCGACTTGCCAACGGGGATCTGGGCTAGTACATTGTAAGCGGTTCGTAAGGACGGATGTACATAGTACTAACGAGGTAGACGACGTAGAGTAATAAGGGTGCAACTTGAGGTTTGGAAAAACTTTTAATGCTGATCTCACGATGAGAGGTCCAGAGTCTCAGGTGGTAATCTTCATTGGCGGTGTAAGCGGACGTCGTGGTCATGGTGGCTGGTGCAACGACTTGGAAATGAAGGATTTGGAAGTGGTTGGGGATATTATAAGAGTAGAAAAAAAGCGCATGGCCACAACGCAACAGAAATAAGTATGACGCCGAGTCAAGTACGCTGCAAACCAACTCACCATAGCTAGCAGGATCGATGTGATCTGGTAGCTCGGGAACTGCAACTTCAAACCGAGATTGTATGGCGGCCATCACCTGCTGATCACTCTCGCTCGACTCGGACACAAACGTGACAGCAAGACCCTTAGTACCAAATCGTCCGGCACGGCCGACCCGGTGGAGGTAGCTGTCTGCGTCCGGAGGGCAATCGTAATTGACGACGATATTGACTCGCTCAACATCAATGCCACAACCGAAGATATCAGTGGTGACTAGTATTCGCTTTTCAAAAGCCTTGAAGGCAGTGTAGCGTTTAATGCTTTTATCCCGTCAGTCACGCAGCTAACAGGTCAATAATCTCATGAACTTACCGCTCTTCTTGTGCTAGACCAGAATAAATGCTGATGCTGGGGAAATTGCATGATACCAGCAGTTTGTCCAATTCAATTGCTCGTGCAACAGATTTGACAAAGATAACGACCTGACAAGAGATCAGTACAGAACGTGGCGTTCTACATGATGCTTACCTGGTTGAACTCCAAAGTGTCCAGCAACTCATTAAGCTTCCTGTTCCTGGCATTCTCCTCAAGCTTGATGTAGTGTTGTTGCAAACCATGCAACGTCAGTTTTGTCTCGTCATCAACGAAAATCTCCAGTGGCTATGTTCCAATGTCAGCGGGTGCATTCTTGATTTGTTCAGACTCACATTCGCCATAAATTTCTTGCAGGTAATATGGATTTCCTTCGACAACGTGGCGCTAAACATCATGACTTGCTTATGATGGGGAGTCACGCGGAGGATTTCTTGGACATCCCTACGCATGTCTACGCAGTAAAGAAAGGGCGGAGGATAGCGGTTAGATTGCGATTGAATTTCGGGTCGAGCGAGAAAAAAGGAAACTCAAAAGGGAATGCAAGCGCCGCCGAGCATTAATTGCGGATAAGCCCATGTATAACCTTCGCCTGCGGCGAGAGCAGGAAATCGGAAGGGGACCCCTGATGTTCTTCATCGTACAACGCTCTCAGCACCTCAGCAACCCAGCGATGGACCCATGACCATGCTTCAACACCAATTCCATGTGGCGCCCACATTGGCAGTGTGACGTTGAGTATGGCGACAAGAACTTCGTTAACCGGTGGCGGAGACCGGTATGGTGGGCGCAATTCGTTCAATGGCGCAGTACTCCAAGACTGGTAGCCGAAACTGAAGGGGCGAGGACTAACCAAGCTGCTCTAGCATTTTGTCGCACTCGTCCAAAGTGAAATGTTTGACGTTCTTGGTATCCAGAATCTTGTCTCGAGTGAGGGCATTCAAGCGGCCAGGAGTCGCCACAACGATGTGTGGGCACCGGTTCTTGTCACGAAGGATTTCCGCGTCCTTTTGTACGGGAGTACCGCCATAGAAGGTGTGGACCCGTACGTCGGGCATGTACTTTGCAAACCGCGTGTACTCGTTCTTGATTTGAAAGGCGAGTTTACGGGTATGGCACAAGACAATGACGGAAACTTCGCCATTCACGGGTTCCAATTGCTGCAATGTTGCAAGCATGAAGACCGCGGTCTTGCCGTGCCCCGACTTTGCCTGACAAAGGACATCCATTCCCAGGACGGCTTGGGGAATACATTCTTGTTGAACTGTGAATGGTGGTGATAAGTCAAAGAATAACGGCGTTCAAACCGCGACACGGTCGTTGCTGCACGTCGGGTCCATGATGGGGAGAACCAATGGGGAATGCTGAGGGACTCGAGGGAGCTGGAAGTGGGTCATGGTGGGCGGTGGGCGGTGGGGAGCCGCAGTGTCAACTTCGTCGTCGATGACAAAGTCTAGGCAGGATACTAGTAGGGCTTGGGACCAATAAATTCCCGAGGGTCGTTTCTTTGTACTCTTTGTTAGAGTACTAGTACGTGTCATCGCAGATGACCTTCGAGGAGCATGACTCGGAAGGCAGTGATCGAGCGGTCGACCGTACCATTCAAACGCCTCACCGGAATCAGAAACAGCTCGAAAGTCAGTCAAATTCTCTTCCTCGGATTCAAATCACCTTCGGTCTTGATGCTCAGGCTAGAGATTAGTGATCTGATGTGCACGATATGGATCCCTCGCCGTGGTAGACTCCCGAAGAGATCTGCTGCTGAGATCTGGGTGCGTTTTACTACTTGATTTCTTCTCTGTACCAGTAATTACAAGCTGGGAACCAGAAGGATATAGGTGACAGAAGGCGTCAGTTAATAGCGTAGAAAAAGTCCTTATCGAAGTATGTGTTCAGGAAAAACGATTGTGAAGAATGAATACAATTGGTCGAGCTAAGCCTATTATCTGCCTTCCGACCAAAGCGCGGAACAATGTGAGCATACGACCGAAGCTGATCCACAGGAAATACTTCGCCAAGCAGAGAACCGGATGCGCGCGTGGCCCTCTTGAGTACGTGCAAACCAGTTGTACGCTCAGCTGTACTACCATTCCTATTCCCTTGAGGGAGAATGTCAAGGCGCTGTGCATACATCAGGAAACGGTCAGAATGCGGACCAACACCACCACATCCTTTGGGTGTGGCGGGACACATGATGAGACGGACGTTGACGATGGCGTGACCTGTCAAAGTGATTAATACTCCCAGTAGCACGAGTGGAAAGACACACCTTGTAATCCACTGGATGGCCACTGCCACTGGTCGTCTATGTTCATGACTGCTGCGTCATATCGACCGTATTTCCATGAAGAGTCAGGAGGGTGGGCATTGACGGTGAAAGTGGGAGCAACTGTGGACGGATCATGGTATACTTTCTGCTGAAGACGAACCTTGTACCACACATGGAGACCTCCGAATGGAAGGTAAGCATCCGGCGGAGACCTTCTTTGACCGCCGAAAGTATGCAGGTTGTGGGGAAAATTTTGCTCGTGAAGGAGGTAGTCGGCCAATGCCCCACGAAGGTCAGGTAACTCAAACATCTCAGCGATGTCATCAATGGGAACGTGCCTGCGTGACGCGTCGTAGTTGAGATGGATAGCTGTGGATCTAGCTTTGAAGGTACGGAGTGGAGTGGGGACAGAGTTCAGGGGAGAGGAGGAGAGTCGAGTAGCTATGTCGAAAAAGTTACTGACCCTGCGTGCCGGGGCCCATATACTGTCCAGTACGTTCCTAGTATCTTCTTCAATGACTCCGTTGTCGCTCTCCTTATCACTGTCGTGCCCTTCACCATCAGGCGACACAGCTGCATGGAGTGCCAATGCAGTGTCAAAAAGTCGACACTTCTCATAGCGGTCGAGACACCGGCAGATCTGAGAATCGTAGTTGTGATTATTGGTGGTCGAGGCAGGGTCCTTGACGACTTCGATGTGAGCGTGCTCCGTTGTGTCTGCTGACCACTGTAGCAAAGAGCCAACCCGCTCGATACTGGGAGCAACACTTTGCATCAGCTCAATCTTCGGAATATGCCAATGCTTGAGGATAGAACTTGTCTTGGCGCCTCGACGAAACCCGTTGTCGATGATGGCATGCTTATGGTCGTGAAATTCTTGCAACGCAGCTTTGATCTTGTCGCGGGTAATAGAGGTAATAGCGGTAGCCTGAGAGAGATATCGAAATTCCATGAGGGCGCGAACCGCAATGATAACATCGGGGTCTGTTGCACCGGCGATGACAACAACAATGAATCGTTGGATATCCCTTTGGGCCCTTCCGCTGACTTGCTTTAGTTTTGTGATTCCACTAGGAAAGTGGCGGAGACCAGTGATACGGGGGATGACGGAGAATCGGAAGTCCAGCTCAGCAGCGCCAAGGGCCTGCGTACACCAGCGAACATCGTGATCCCAGAATTCGCGATGCCATTCATGTAGGCTTTCGGGCGTAATGAATTCGGAGGGTTGGGCAAGTGGCCAGTCCCGATAAAATGGGTGTGATACACCACTGAGCCGAAATCGCTCGCAAGCTGCAAAATACTCGACGACATCGCCGACGTCGCACTCGATAGACGCCAACTGGCTGAGTGTGGTGGCAGCGGTGCGAGGCTGGTGGCGGTCCGGATCGCCGAAGTCCTTATACGTGGCAGTCGTGACAGGAGAGGTATTGAACCGCACACATGCCAGCATGCATGCCTCTGGGGTATCGACGATATATGAGACCAAAGGAGTGAAGCAGTACCGTAAGTTTCCGACGGGATCAGCCATCATTCGACCTATGCGTGCCGCCTGTTTGAGAGGTTCGAGAATGATGTCGAGGCATTGGTGAAAAAGTCGAGCGTCGAGGACACTGCGCATTCTAGAGACGTGATGGGTAAATTTTGCGATTGGCATCAACGCCAGGAGGAGGAATGCATGCGAGGATCCCTTGTTCCTCACATCCATTTTGATGTTTGCAAGACTGATCAACAACGGATGTGCGACCCTACCGCCGCACATATTTGTAATATTCGTTTTGTCAGATGAAAGAATAACGCCACAAAGTGTAGCGCCAGCGGGTATCTTTGTCTGCGAAGATTCATGAATCAATGATCGCCTAGAGTGTGAAAAATCTTACCTGCATGTCCCAAGCGCCATCGCTACTCATCCATTCTGTGAACACCCTCACGAGGCGCTCAGCCGTTGTGAACAGACGGAACGGTGAGAAGTCCATCTTGCCTGCGAAATAAGGATGGCTAAAAAGTGACTCGACGCAGTCGAGCGCATCACGGAAATAAAGGTGAACAGGTCGCTTTGTTTCGTGCGTGGTGGGAACTATCTGGAACTGCCATCGTGGACCTGATGGAAGGAGTTCTGCCCGCGAACGTAGTTCCTTCGCTGTGCGAAAGGAAAGTAGCATCTTCTTTGCCTGAATGGATGGTTAAATACATGACGTTAAACAACTATGTAGAACGTACCGCCTGCAAGGAGAGAAAGTTATCGATAGCATTCATGCTAAGCCGTGATGTTAACAAGAAGTTGGCCATCTTCCAATCGTCAAGACTCGCGAAGGGGTAGTAAAGATTACGCTTGCGGTAGACAGCGTATGGATCCGAGTCGAACCAAGAAAGGAATGTTTCTCCTCGCTCAAAAGTCACAGAAGCGCCAGGGAAGGTGTCGATAACTCTTCCGAGAGGGTCCACTGCTGCAGGGACGTCCCAGTCTAGTTCTGGGCCAAAGTCCGACTGAAACTCGGACTCGGATAGTGAGGGCGATGGAACGTCGTCGCCATCTTCTCCTTCATGCTCAACCTGTTCTTCTGCAGCCTGAAGGGCAGCTGAGACCAGCTCTGTGTTCCAGTCATGAGCATTGCAGGCTGATCGAGGTTGCGCTCGGTGAAATGTGACCGCCCTGTCGGTGGGAAAATATTTGAGACACTTAGGACAAATTGGCATCGACTTGGAATGGAGAGTCAGGGAGAAGGAAGGCTTACAGACTGCACACTGTAAGTACAATGCGGTCTACATATGTCAGCTACGCTTATCGCGCTGTACAAACAAGTCGTGACAATAAGCTTGTATGCGTCTGTACGTCACATCACAGACGCTATAAGTAAAAAAAAACCACTCGTTTGTGAGTTTATTGCGTCCCCCTTCACGATCTGTCCACCTTGATGGCAAGTTCTGACCAGCCTGAAGTCCCGGCTGATGATTCGGCGACGTCTGCTCAGTGGACTGGCAATGACACTCTCCCAGACTCTGACCCCAAGCTTTCCCAGTCACCACCCTGCTCCACTGCTCCGCTCAGCCTGAGTGCTCATTCCACCTTGAGCACAGTCCCTGGCACACCTGGTGCTGACCATTCTGTGTCATTTCTGTCGGTCGGTCGACCATTCGCCTATCACCATCCCCGTGTGCCATTGAGGGGAACACCCTCGGCTGTTGGTGCCATTCGTGCACGGAAGTCTATTCCCGCCCTCTCTTACGCCGGGACGCCTCTCCGGAATGCTCTGCTCGAACCAACATCCAGCGAATTTCGCAACTCCACTACTCGTATGGACGCGAGCATCTTAGGAAAAAGACTCAAGGTACGCATGTAATGTATTTAGTCAGTGGACAACTCCCAAATATCTCAACAGACTGATACGGATGCCTCTGATGCCTCTGATCCCGAGCGCGAAGAATTCGAACACCAAGAGGCGCTTCTCCTCCTCGAGGTCGCGAGGGCTGAGTCGGCTGTCCGTCGATCTGAGAGGAATCTAGCACAGATGCAGCTAGACGAGTCCACCGCCCGCGGCACACTCTACAAATGTCGTGTCACGGAAATGCAAAGAAGGTTCGATATGGCCGAGTCTCACGTCGGGTCCATTCGTAATTCCATTCGAACGAATGGAGGCGTCCTTTGCGAAGGTTCCCTGCACAAGCGTCACCGTCGTCAGGCTTCAATCTCAAGTATTAGTATTGATCAGGATTCTGGTACGTGCTTCATTAAAAACCATGGCGTCCTCAATCTTACAGTCTCGCCACACGCAGACCGTGCATTGCCCGAGGTGTAGTAGTAGATCACTGTCATATTGTTGTCCGAGTCGTTCCATGTTCATGCCATGTTCTGTTTCTCAACTGTAATGCCATTGATATTGTTGTTTCCGGATTCCCTTACGTGTCCAAGAAAGAGAGAAAGTCGCGGTGAATTACTGTGGACTGTGACCAGCTGTAACGACTGACTGTTGTGTCACTTAGTCATCAAATTGACCGTACACACCAAGTACACATGTACAGTACAACCAGTGATTGCAAGTATGTCGTCTAACTTGCTACCTTATGATTTCATACTGAAATACCCCCGATCTCGCCAGCCTATTTGTCCCTCGACCGCCCCTCATCACATCCACCGCCATCAGATCGTCTGATGCTGACCCGAGTCCGAGTCGCTGAAACCGGCGTGACGTTCAAACTAAACGAGCAAACTGGGCCCAGTCGATCTCAACGGACCCTCAGCCACGGTGCCGACGGCCCAGCGCCACCAACGATACGACAACGACGACATGTGCGCACAGGCTGCGCCCTCCCTGCTCGGCCGCACCCACACCACCACCGCTGCCTGGACGACGACGACGCATTGTCGTCGATGGCCTAGCGCCATCAACAACAACACGACGACGGCAATGCGTGCGCATCCACACGCATGCCACGGCGACAACGACGCAACGTTGTCGATGGCCCAACACCATCAACGACACCACGACGATGACGTCGCACCCATACCACCACCGCTGACTGGAGGACGCGGTGACGACGACGTGCACGACTGCACTTGGCCGCCTTTCGCCCCCGTCACCTTACCCTCATTGCCTCGCCTCGCCTCGCCTCGCCTCTCCCCCTCACCTTGTCACTGTGACGTCTGACGACTGACTCCGAGTCGATGCGACGCGCTCGTCTCGTCGTTGTCGTTGTCGTTCCCTTCGCCCTCAAGGCGTTCTGGATCGCTCTGGAGACCGTCTGGTGCGGCCGTTTCGCCGCCCGGCTCATCAGGCTTGTCTGGACCTATCGCAGGTGAGTTTTCCTCATCTTCTTGTTTCCAGTGTTGTCGGGCTTGTTCTGACGCGTTCGGCACTCCCCTAGGTCGGTTCCTAGGGTCCTTTTCACCATCCGACGCTCCCGACGCGTCTGTTTCGGCTCTGGTAGGCGCGTCGTCCGAGTCACAGCTCGGTTCTCGTCTCTCCCCCTCGAGCTCAATGCTCGGGAGTTCGTTCTGTGGTTTGGCGGGCTCGTCTGGGCTGGTGAGTGGTGGAGGAGGCTCTGGGGGTGTTCCAAGTACATCGTGGTCGCCTGTGGAGGTGCAGTCACTGATCATCTTCGTCAGCTTCCGTGCTTGATCACTCGTGCGTCGTCGCACTCCATCTCTCCCCCTTGGCTGATCGGCGGCGAGTGAGCACTCGGAGAAGCCCTCGGTAAGAGCGAGTGCCAGTGTACTCGTTTCTCTAGAAACACACGGCTAACGATATGGATCCATCTTCAGCCCCTACTTCAAAGGTTTCTTCACTCAGGAGCTGTGACTGTACTGGTCGGGAGCCTATATTTGGAAGGCCCGCGCGTTGGTGGAACCAGCAAGACTGGCCAAATGGCTTACTATGACTCGGACTCCAGCCCAGGACTCAGCTATTATTCAACCATCGTGATGATGGGATCATTGCTCGGCAATCGTACCGTACAAATGATCATCGTTATGGACACATCTAATAGATTACCGTCTCGTAGCTCTGTCCAATTCATTCATGTGTCCGAAAAGGAAAAAAAAACACTCTGTGTATCGCTATAAGCTAAGACAAGCTGTGATCTACTGTAATTGACTGCATTACTACGCCGCTGCTGGACTGTGTGCACTGTGATCGGCTGGATTGACAAGCGATTATGGGATTGTGTGCGCTGTCTGCTTGGCGTCGCTTGTGCCTCTGTGACACTGCCGAGGTGTCATGCTGTAAATTACTGTCATAATGCTGTCATCACTGATGTCACTGTGACGAAATAAGGGATTTACTGATGTCCTGGGCCTGCTGATTGATTTGATAGATCACACGTGTTGCAGCTGAGTGTTCTGCAGAGAAGCGCCACGAGTACATTGCAAGAATTGGTAAATATGAGCCTGAACAGCTTGTATTTGTTGATGAAAGTTCTGTTGATCGTAGGACAATGTACCGTGGACGTGCATGGTCGATTTGAGGAACCAAAGCACAGTGTAAGGCATTTTTTGTACGAGGACGTCGGTAAGTGTTTTTTTTGAGCATCAAGATTGTTGCTAACTCTGTAAAAGCTTCTCAGTTCTTCCAGCGCTATCTCTATGTGATGGTATCATGTATTGCAACATCATAGAGGGGTCATTCTGTACCGAGACATTCTCGGATTTCATCAGAGGCCTACTTACAAAGATGCAACAATGTCTGGCTCCAAATTCTGTCCTTGTCATGGACAACTGCAAAATCCACAAGCATCCAGACATTTAGGAAATGATCAAGGCAAGGTAAGTTGCATTGCATACTGCCATAGTTGTGCCATCTTATTATCACACAGCGGAATGCGATGCGAATTTCTTCTGCCATACTCCCCAGACTTCAATCCTATTGAACTTGCATTCTCGGCGATGAAGTACCACTTGCGCAGAAACGGTGATTATACACGATTGACGATGACTCAATTGGAAGACAAAGAAATATATCTCACTTTTGTACGTGCGTTGTGTATAATCATACCAGACGATGCCTACGGGTGGTACTCTCACTGTGGATATGTTTGATTATGTCCAATAGTAGCATAGTCTTTCTCTTGTCAATAGTCAATACAAATCGTTAGACCTGTCGCAGTATAGCACGTGGTATACAGCTAAGCCTGCCAAATGTGCTGCTTGCACGTGGTACGGTAGCCCTTGGACTTGAACGCGTCCACATCCCCAGGCTCCCAGCGGCTTCTTTGTCAGACCTAGCCCATACAATGGTGGTGGGCAAAGGTAAATCTCATACTTTCTGATTTCAGGTTGCTTACAATATAGTAATATTATCAGGTGTGGGAGACACACCTGGGACCTGTGCCTGCTGTAAAAAGAAGAAACAAGGTTGCCAGTACTTGCCTGGAAAGCCCGCATGTCGGCAATGTGTAGGTGGTGGATTCGAGAATGATTGTATTCCAGCCCCAACCAATCAGTCTCAATCCACAAGCGTTCCACCTTGTGACCTTCAACACTCAGCAGAGGTCGCTAAGCCTCAAAAATGCAGGTCACGACACCAATCATCTACTGTAGAATCAACACCACAATCTCCTGAGCGGAGCCGGCATGTCAAATGTCAGTGCCAATCCAACTTGAAGTCTCAATCACGCTCTGGATCAAACACTAAGTTGCTTGCCATCGAGTCTCCACCACTGCAGTCTCAGGCTACTACCCTTGAAGCTATAGAAGAGGATAATTACGAATACCATGACTACTCTCCCCCTGATCCCACCGAGTCCTTTTTTTTCACAAATCTGCCTGCCACACAGGCGAGTGAGCTTGTGAGCACGATGACAGGTATTCAGTCTGATAGGGAGATGGGGCAGTCTGATAGAGAGACAGAAGTCAACGATGAAAGTCAGGCAGAAGAATATTTTGACCTCAACTTGATTGATGATGGGGACTCAGACTCAGGCAACTCAGGCAACTCAGATGAGATGGAATACCAAGTTCGAGCAGCATAGGCTCAGACTCGGAAATCCCAGGAAATGGGTGTTGCCAAGGGAAAAAAACCACAGATACCGACCCGACTCCCTTCAACGAAAACAGCACCTCGATCTAAAGGATCCAAGTCATATGATCCTGAAACATGCTGTAGGTGACAACTTCTAGTATCATAATACACCGTACTCACCTTGTTTCTTTTGACTAGCTTTTGTGATCCAATGCGCAGTTCGTCAAGACGGTACCAATTCCCCGTTTATGATACCATCCGAAATCTCACTCCACGATCTTCGCACCACTGTCGCTGAGAAGCTCAATCTCTTTCCTGATCGTGTTGTTCTCCGGTACCGGCTGGATTCTGACAAGCAGAAAGATGGCACTACTTCCATTCAGACTGGCAGTGAGCTCGATCTCTTCAAGGCTCGGTTACGAGCACTCATCGTACCATAGCGCCTTACCAATGGAAAGCCCTCGACACGCTGACCTGCACCAAACTGTTTGGATGCGGATACATAGTTATTGTATATGTGATGTTAGACATTTGACCCGAGATTTGAGTTTTTACTATATTCCCACGGTCCAAATGCTTAGCTAATTGAGGGACATATGGACCATACTGTCTAGTATGTATCCCTATTTTTTTTCTTATTTGTTCATTCACATGTTGTGGAGAAACAAAATGATTTCTCCCAACATACTTTTATTACTACCTACAACTACTTAGCAAACCATTTTCTTAATATCTCTTTTATCCTTGAGTACTTAGCCAAGTGTCAGAGAAGCAATTGGAGCATGTGACCTCAGTTGCGAATCACCTGACTCAGATCATGTGACCTTGCACAGCATGAGTCATAATGAGTCAATATGAGTCAAAGTGAGTCAGATGAGGACTAGCCAAAGCACTGCCCCTAGACTAGCAGAATGATCATGTGACCTGCACAGCATGAGTCATAATGAGTCACAATGAGTCGGCATGAGTCAGTATGAGTCATTGCCAAGCCAAAGGCTATTTTTAGCTCATTGCAAGTCATTTTCTGACAGGTTGAGTCAAAGTGAGTCAGTATGAGTCAGTATGAGTCATATCTTGGCACAGCCACCTCGGAACCGAAGGTAGCACAGCCACATGTAAACTACTATATAAGGAGCGCGATTCAGCCCCATTTGGCAGGTTCCCTCTCTTAGGAAAAAGGTTCCTACTTGAGTAAATCTCAACCAACGAGTGCTCACAAGTGCACCCCTCTACAAACAAACAGTGAGGCTGTGTAGAGTAATTCCCACGCTATAAATAGAACTACTTAGACCCAAGTTAGGAGTATACTGTATCCCTTAGGATAGGGACAGTTAGGACACCTTTAGGGAGAAAACCCCAGAGCGGGCAACTAAAGGGAATAGATCCCCAGCTAGTAGGAAGACCTAATAGTTCATTAGTACCCTGGGAAAGGGTCGAGTCGAGCACATTTAAGCTGATTGCCAACTCCTTAGTACATAATAGATTCAGTTTAGGAAAAGCTGTTCTGTGTGACTAAGTGACATGTGTGAATCAGTAAGCGAAAGTGAAGCATATTTACGCTACCTACCCAATTGAGCATTCCTAATCGACTGGAGCTAATTGACATCTTAGGGAAGTAACCCTAGTCACTACAGAGTACCCTTCTAGCAACCCAAGAAGTTGTCTAGACCATTCCCCCAACTATCCAGTGTACAATTTGTACACCACCCCAGCTGAAATCCAGACCCTCAACAGTTTGCTGAACCCCCAATCACCCTCAACCTCATTGACAATTGACGAACAAACCACGTGCCTGATAGTCAACCCCTTTCTACGAGATTGATACTTATTTCTAGTACCAACTTGACCAGGGAAGAGTACTCTCTTCACCTCGCTAAAGGTTTACTACCCGTGGAGATAAGATTGGTTGTCTGGTAAGCGTTTTCTTAGCATTTCTACTGATCTTATCTAGAAGAAGACAACGCCCCATCAAAAAGGTCACTGTATATTTTGAAGCCATCAGTCACGGTGTTCAAGATGGCCAAGGCAGCGGCAATGTGGGAAGTTCCGGCGATAGGCGCACTGTTGTATGTAGTATCATCATTCATATATTCAAGCTACTAACAATTCCCCCATGATTAGCATATGAATGCACAAACAGCAGCAGGTGGGAAAGCAAAAGGCCCAAATGTGACGTCATCCAACACCCTCAATGGAACGAATGAGCATGAAGAGATGATCAAAAAGCTGCAAGAACGTTGGACGTGCCAGAGGCATTCGAAAGGACCCGAAAGCCCAACCTATTGCTATTCCCCTGCAGGGGGTAGTGTCTGCTACTCACTTACCCATGGTAACATAACATTGTGGGCAGCAGAAATAATTGGTGGAATGGCAACAGTTGATGACAAGCCCTCTTCGATCCACTTCCACGATGCAAAGCCTCGAACTCGCATTGCTCCCAACGTTGCTTTCGGTGGCCAGCAGCCAGATTTCAGCCACCCAATGGGCCAAATGGGATTCTCAGGGCCGAGTGGACCATATGGCAGCTATGTTTAGCCCCCCCCTCAGGTTTTTGTATATCCACCATGGAATCCCCCCGGGTACCAAGGCTTTCAGGCTGCAAGGTACCCACTTGGACCCAGTTCTGGTGGCAGACTAGAAGGCCATGGCTCTCAACAAGGCTTGCAGTGAGACCAAAGTGTATCACCCATGTCTCAGGGTGCAACTTCATCTGGCAATAACATGCATTCTTCATCTCCATTTCAAATCAATGTTGACATATCCGAAATCCCAGAAATCACTTCCTGGTTCAGATTTCTTGATTGCCATGACCAACGGAACATAGATAAGGTTATATTTGCACCATTTGGGGATATTTTGAAGAATAAGGAGTTTACTCGTTTATCTCAACTCAGCCCTCCAGTTGTTCAGCCTTCTCATCTAGAAGAATAGCTGGGAATCAAGACAGGTACTGCATTTACGATCATGCAGTACATCGTAGCCGATTTGAGTGCCATCAACTCGGAGAAGTGGGTATTCCCTCAAGACCATGATGGTAGTGCTTAGATCCAGTTTTCATGTATTTCACATCTCAAGTATACAATGGTTTTGCAGAAACATGTCAGCTTTATGTGCTGCATTCAGTTGATGATGGTCGCCAACCCAAGACCCTCGTACAGCCCATCACCCAATAAGCCCATCCTTCACTTGACCGTCTTGTCCAAAATGAACCCCTCAGTGATACCCCCTGTGTGCTGACCCTCTGCTTTGATCTCAGCAATAAGCTGACGCTCAGCAGCCTCCTGCTCAGCCTTGCTCTTGCCCTTCATTGCAACCTTGCTCGCAGCAATATATTGACAGTAGTTACAATACTTGTCGTCCGTGCCAAACAGGCGATCACACCCCAGAAAGAAATTGAGTAGTTGTTGGTGAACACCATGTGGTGGAAATCGTGGTGCTCGGCACCCAACCAGAAAGGAACAATGTGCTGCAGCGACCAGGGAAAGTCTGGGGGTGGAAAAAATAAGACAACACTTCTCGGACACGTCAAACGAGACGAACCATAACCGCTGTGTACGTCGATGGCCTGGAACAGACGGAGCGTGATCCAGATGTAGACAGTGAGGATGTGGAGGTTCTGGGTAAAGTAGCAGTAGAGGATGGATCCGGCGATCATACCGGTGCCGAGGATGAACACCTCGGCAGGGTGGGCATACTCGGCAGCAAGGCCAAAGGGCGCCAAATACTTGTGGTGGAGCTTGTGAATGTGCTTGTACAACGGTCCCCAATGAAGGGCTTGGTGAGCTAAACAGGTGGTCAGAGAGGGCGACCACGGGAAAATATATCGTACCAAAGTAGTGGAACATGTCTTCAAACACGAAAAAGATGGCCACTTGCGGGAGCATGGTCTATCAGGATGGGAAGGGCACTTGGTACGTTTGCATACCAAACATTTCGGCCATGGGATGGAACAACCAGATCTGGAAGCATCGTTCAGTGCATTCATGTGGTCAGAGTTGCAATGGGACTGACAGCAGGCAATTCAATGGTGAAATGGGAGAAAAGGACCTGCTTGGTACACTCCCATTGCTCTGCAGCGGTGGGAATCTTGTTTGATTGGAGCTTCCGCCTTTGAAAGTATGGCATGCTGTCAATGATGATCCAAGGAACACAAACATCCAAAGTAAACAATCTTGACATCATCAGCAGACATCAGTGTGCACTGGATGTGTGACTCACTTCGTGTATCAAGAAACTCATGAGACTGGTTGCAATGATGGGGTTGCCAATCCAAATGTACCATGCAGCCCAGAGCTGCTGAGCAGACTCGTGGGCAGCTGCCACTGCCATCGCGTTGAAGGCCATGGTGAGGAGGGAAGAGACGAAGAGCTTTCTTACATTGAAGCTCCTTGTGCACCTCCAACCCGATTATTCAATATGGTTCCTCATGTGTTGTGGAGATCGAAGTCCTGGAGAGTCAGAGCCTGTCGGATAATAGCCCGTTGCATCTCTGGGCTGGTTTTCTGGCCTTTCCGCATGCCTGTGGAGCTGTTAGAGGTCAGTATCTTTCTGCGGCGTTGAACTCCGAACCCAACAATACCGAAATCACTAAAACTTGGCCGATCTCAACCGGTCGATGCGGAACAGAATCGCTGGCAGTATGCGATTCGAGCGGTATCCTTTCCAACAAAATTCGGCGAGTGGTTGAGCAAGCGGAGTCGATGAAAGATAGAGCGTTGTTTGGGGACCAATTTTCCCACATGGCCAACCCGTGTGAAAAGTACAGTAATGGGTCTTGGATAGTTTCGTCGGTCTCCGGGTTGCGACTCAAGTAGCAAATAGCCTGTGCTCTTGAAGCCCACGCTCCTCTCTGAGACGTCTGTCCCATTCCGCTGCCTCTCTGAGTCGACGCTGTTGTCTGAGGTGTTCCATTCTCTCCTGTTCCTCTCGGGCGCGTTCCCTGGCAGGATGTCCCAAGCTGAGGTAGTCTATCACAAATACCACCGTAACCGACGTTGAATGCACTAGTCTTGTTCTTGTTGAGTACGCGCGCGGGTGGACTGGGAATTACGTTGACAGCCGCGGACACAGATTGGGTGCGTAGCGTCACGGATCGGCGTTGTGTGTACTAACGGGGGCCGGGCCACAGAATCCACAAATGGACATCCAGGCGCAGGACAGGGCACATCGAATTGGTCAAACGAAACCTGTGCTTGTGTTTCGGTTGGTGACAGCCCACACGATCGAAACGAGGATCATGCAGCGCGCAACAGAGAAGCGCCAACTGGAGGCGTTGGTGATTGCCAAGGGTGCGTTTTTCCGTTGTGCCTCGTCCGTCTCGTCGCTGATGACGGCGCGTAGGCAAGTTCAAGATGCCAGGACAGGCTGGACGGACCAAGGCGGACAATATCGCGGATATGGCTGCTGCGCTGCTCCGACTAGAGGGTGATCACATCGAGGTGGTTCCTGAGACGCGGGAGGGCAAGGAGGGTGTGTTGAGCGATCGTGATTTGGGATCGGAGCGAGGCTGTGTTTACGGAGCGGCGCAAGGGATGGTCGAGCGAACAGAGTGGGACTGGGGTTGGCTGGGAAGGTGGTAAGAAGGCGGCGTTTGCGGTGTATGAGGGGCCTGTGCACAATGGGAACGAGCTGGTAGCCAAGATCATGGGCGAAGATGTACCGGAGTAGCAGTCATGATTACTGTTTCTAATCGATGTACATTTGAGTATATCATAATGCATAGCGTTGGTCCCCCACTTTGATCATGCATTATAATGTTTTACGCATCATGAGATGATATTTTCGGTGGTGAAGGACATTCCGCCCCTGCATAGGTCTATGCACTATGAGGTAGTATGCACTGCGACCTTCTGCATTATGAGATACCCAACTGTACACGACTCTGGCTGTTGACATTTGTTTGAGTAGAGGTAAACAACACCACTTGGCGCCACAAAGCATGTTTCTCGTTTCACCCCTGTTCGGCTTGTTCAAGTTCGTTCTCAGCCGTCTTTTAAGTCATAACCATCTTCCCGATATGCCAGCCGCGCAGGAAATCAGTCTCAACTGTCTGATCGTGGGCGACAACCCCAGCCAGATGTTCAAGGTCCAGATCGCCAGAACAGCAGATGTCTACGACCTCAAGGAAGCAATCAAGCAAAAAAAGGCGATCTTGTTTCGCGATGTGGACGCCAATAATCTTGGTCTCTATTTGGTTTCGGTAGCGAAACCATACAAAGAAAATCTCCCCCGAGTCATCCTCTCCGAGGAGAAGCCCTTGGAGGGGGATGATGAGTTGTCAGAGGTGTTCCCGAAACCGCCACCCAAGCACCACATCCACATCATATTGGGTATGTATCCGAGGCTATCCGAGCTTCCCCTTGTCATTGATCCTTGTTCTCCAGATTACTTGACGATTGTTTGTTGGATACGAGGCAGCAAGCCCGATCAGCGCTTCAAAATCCAGATTGCGGGATCAGCGGATGTCGACGACCTTAAGAAATCAATCAAGCAAGAAGAGACGACCTCCTTTCGCGACGTAGGCACCCAGCAAATGCGCTTATACAGGGTATCGGGAGCCAAGGATGAACTCGAGGAGAGTCTTAACAAGACCCATGACGGTGACCCACTCCGAGGAGGTACTCTGGGATCCAATTTCCTTGATTCGCCAGTTCTCGCCCCTTTCTGTGTTGTTGTCGAAGTTGAAAGCAGTGCCAGTAAGTCGACCATACGGCCTTATTGAGTCTTTCTGACTCCTGAATGACAGGGTCGACACAACCTTTTCCGCTCGTGCACCCAGGATTTGGGGGAGCGGATCCGATTAAAGCAGCACGAGAAGCCTTCCTGCGTCCCAGCAGGAGGTCTCCATCCGACGATTCGCATCCTTCTGCCTTCCGTAAAACGCAGAGGGCGGAAAATACTCAGATACCCTGTGGTCGTCCTCGTGAGCCTGAGGAAATCATCCCTGTAACATTACTCCATCCAGTCTTCGGCCAGTTCGTGGATGACTGCCAGACTGGAACGATGACACAAGAGGATAACCAATTCGTAGGCAAGCTGGCAAATGCCATGTCGGATTTGTATGAAAAAGAGGCAGACCGCGTACAGGTGGTTGGCGGGTTGTTTAAAGAAGACCATTTCGACTTCGTGTTTCACCAAAAGATTCCGGGAACGTTATTTGCAGTGGATGCCCTTATGTCTCTCGATAGCCAACGGAACCCCCCCTACGTGATCGCCGAGTTCAAGAACGAGGCAGCAATTTCTGCTTCGGAGCCATATATGCAAGCCGTCGCTTATTACCTGGAGGCAACTAGGGCGTACGCACCTAAAATGTCGGGGTCTACCTTGCCATGTTTTCTTCTGGTACTGTTTGGTTAGTATTCAGGTTTCTTTACGTTTTCGATGTAGATAAACGAAACACTTCTCCAGGACCATATATCGTCTTCGCCGGTGCTGTGTGGAATTTACGTCCTATCGTGCAGGTACTTTCAACCCCTCTGGCGCTCCACTATCATTCCACAGATACCCAAAACCAGCTCACCGTGGCACGCCACATGGCTGCGTTCCGCAAGGCCGTTAAAACTCTGAGGGAATCTCACGAACACTTGTCATCTATTAGTGGGGCTGGACCTGGCAACACGTTGTCCCACGATACGCTGTTCCCATATCGCACAAAGTTCACGTCTCTCGACGACGGGAGCACGAAAACCATCTGTTATACGAAGCAGCTCGAGGAGGGTGGAAAGAAGAGACGGCGTATATTCTTCGGAACACTCCAGGAAGACCTTAGAGTTCAGATTTGCATCAAATTCACCCGACGTTACTCGGAGGAGGCTCACCTGCATTGTGCAAAGTCAGGCCACGCCCCAACATTACGAGGATTCGAAAAGCTGCCTGGGGGTTGGTACATGGTAGTCATGGACCGGCTTGTCGGCTACGATTTATTGGCCGACTTGTCCGAAACCGATCGCCTCCCCAAGTCGGTGTTCGATGCTATCAGGGGGCAGCTGGACGACCTGCACGATCAGCAGTTGGTCCATGGAGACATACGCGATACAAACCTCTTGGTGAAGAACGATGATAGGAACAAGTTCATGATCATCGACTTTGACTGGGCCGGGCAAGTGGGCGTCGTGCGATACCCGCCCTATGTGAACCATGTGGACATAGAGAGGCCAGACGATGCAACAGACGGGCTACTTATAGAAGCTGATCACGACGTCACAATGCTCGACACCATCATCAAGATGTGGGCCAAGAAGTAGCCACGCTGTTCCTTCCCCCAGTTCGGCACAACACAAAACGCACAACATTCTTGTTATTCCAGTACCCCCCACATATTAATTTTTATGCTATACCTGTGCCTATGAAGTTGAACGAACGAAAATAATATCGCAGTTGTTGAGACTGTGTGGTCGAAATGTCCGCTACCAACTCCCTTGAGGGTATGAACGCTGCGACTGGTCAAAGTTCCGAGGTCCTGACTATATCCTGGCACGCCCCCTCTGCGCGCTATGTCGCGGAGTACGTTGATATCCCTATAGCCAAGGCCAAGGCCAAATAACTCCACCGGTCCATCTATGGCGGTCGTCGCATCAAAGTCGAAATGAACGCCCGACCCCACGGTCGCTTCGTGCGTAACTTGCGACTCAATGCGATTAAAATCGACAATCTTCAAGGTGGCCCACTGTTTCTGATGGGAACTCTGTCATTGGTCTAACGCGCCCGATATCAGCTAAGCGACCGGCCATTGGTGGTCCCATTGGTTTCATCATGATGTACACCGCCGAGCAACTTGACTGCAAGGCTCGTTCAGGACGATATTGAGCGGGCTGTTCCAGGAGGACTCCAGAAATTCGACGATCCTCCCAGCACCTGTACCACGGAGGGTGTCGTTTCTGCACGTGCTCACTTTTTCCTCGTGGGACGAGGCCCACGCTGCAGGCGATATGGCAACCAAACTGTCTGGCTCCGACTTCCCGATCCAATGCATTTCACGCTCGTCATTCCTGCAGAACAGTACAAGGCCCAAAAAGCGCAGTGGGATTCCCTTTTGAGCTCGATCAAGGACAGGAGAGCCCGCACACTCAACGTGCGCGACACTGCCATGGTCCAATTGCTGATGTGGGGACGCTGTTCACATCCGACTTTCCGGCTCAGTCAAAGAAACGACGGGTGCCCTCAAGGTGAGGGTTGAGAATTTGGCTCGGGGGGAAAAAAGTGGACGGTTGGCACCGGTCATTGGGCTTTTCCGGCAGCCACTTCGTCACCCGCATCCATTCGGAGACTGGGGCGTACCTCGCGCCGACTGGAAACGGCAATCCTTGAAGGTCTACGGTGCGCCACGAGCTGTGGACCATGCCCGCGAGATGATCAAGGGCGAACTCGACAGGCTCGCTTCTTTGGACTACACCGTCACCATTGCGCGGCATTCTGTGGGGTTTTTTTTGTGAGAGAACGGATCCAGGAGCTGAAGGACACGCTCGGGGAGAACAACGTCAGGTTCGCAATGTCCTCCAGAAAAATAACCGTTTCAGGCGGCGAAGAAGCACGGCACGTTCTGGATCATCTCATCACACTCTCTCAAAAGTGCAATTGTGGCCTCCCCAATGCATCACAGGGCAGCCAAACTTGCCCTATTTGCTACGACAGTGTCTCTTCTCCGCATCAGCTGGGCTGCGGTCATACATACTGCTCTGCCATCTCGCTGTTGTTTAGTGATCCGACGGTGCCGTTGCCGGAGACGACGGAAGAGCTGGTCGATGGGAGTGGGGAGATGATGTTACTCGAGCGTTTGCTGGACGAATTGTTTCGTACGAAACACAAGGTGCTATTGTTCAGCCAGTTTACGACCGTGTTGGACATTATCGAGGTGCGTGTCTTGCCGAATCTACACCATTTCTCATGTGTACACGCACCGACGGAACTCAAGGGGTGGCGTATCGATGGCTCGACGAGCCCACTAGAGCGTCGCGAGCAGATGAATCTGTTTCAGGGGAACAGTGCGAATGCACCAGTCCTGTTCTTGTTGAGTATGCGTGCGGGTGGACTGGGAATTACGCCGACGGTCGCGGACACGGTCATTTTTTATGATCAAGATTGGGTGCGTAGCGTCACGGATCGACGTTGTGTGTACTAATGGGGGCCGTGCCCCAGAATCCACAAATGGACATCCAGGCGCAGGACAGGGCACATCGAATTGGTCAAACGAAAGCTGTACTCGTGTTTCGGTTGGTGACAGCCCACACGATCGAAACGCGGATCATGCAGCGCGCAACAGAGAAGCGCCAGCTGGAGGCGTTGGTGATTGCCAAGGGTGCGTTTTTCCGTTGTGCCTTGTCCGTCTCGTCGCTGATGACGGCGCGTAGGCAAGTTCAAGATGCCGGGACATGCTAAACGGACCAAGGCGGACAATATCGCAGATATGGCTGCTGCGCTGCTCCGACTAGAGGGTGATCACATCGAGGTGGTTCCTGAGACGCGGGAGGGCAAGGAGGGTGTGTTGAGCGATCGTGATTTGGGGATGTTGTTGGATCGGAGCGAGGCTATGTTTACGGAGCGGCGCAAAGGATGGTTGAGCGAACAGAGTGGGACTGGGGCTGGTGAGGAAGAGGGTGGCAAGAAGGCGGCGTTTGCGGTGTATGAGGCGCCTGTGCACAACAGGAACGAGCCGGTCACCGGCCAAGATCATGGGCGAAGATGTACCAGAGTGGCAGTCGTGATTACTGTTCCTAATCGATGTCCTGTTGACATTTGTTGGAGTAGAGGTAAATAACACCACTTGTTGGCGCCACAGAGCATGTTTCTCGGCGTTTCATCCCTGTTCGACTTGTTCAAGTTCGTTCTGAGCCATCTTGTAAATCATACTCGTCTCCCCGACATGTCCGCCGCGCACGAAATCAGTCTCAACTGTCTGATCGTGGGCGACGACCCCAGCAAGATGTTCAAGGTCCAGATCGCCAGAACAGCAGATGTTTACGACCTCAAGGAAGCAATCAAGCAAAAGAATGCGAACTTTTTTCATGACATGGACGCCAATAATCTTGGTCTCTATTTGGTTTCGGTAGCGAAACCCTACAAAGAGAATCTCCGCAAAGTCATACTTTCGCGTGGGGAGCCCTTGAGGGGGAACAAAGAATTGTCACAGTTGTTCCCGGATCCGCCACCCAAGCACCATATCCATGTCATATTGGGTATGTATCCGAGGCTATCCGAGCTTCCCCATGCAATTGATCCTTGTTCTCCAGATTACTTGACGATTGTTTGTTGGATACGAGGCCGCAAGCCTGACACCAATTTTCAATTTTCAAATTTCAATCCAAGCCGGAGCAACCGTCAACGACCTCAAGGATGCTATCAAGAAAAAAGAGACGACCTCCTTTCGCGACGTAGACGCCCAGCATATGCGCTTATACAGGATATCTGGAGCTGAGGATGAACTCGAGGAGAGTCTTAACAAGACCCATGACGGTGACCCACTCCAAGGGGGCACTCTGGAGTCCCATTTCCTTGGTTCTCCAGTTCTCACCCCTTTCTGTGTTGTTGTCGAGGTCGAAAGCAGTGCGAGTAAGTCAACCATACGGTTTTATTGAGTCTTTCTGACTCCTGGTCGACACAACCTTTTCCATTCGTTCCCCAGGCTTTGGAGGAGCGGATCAGAGTACGCTTATTGTGTTCTCCTGTTACCCTGATGACGAATAGAGCCAGGCGCCAAACGTCAAACGCGACGCCACTCCCCATCGAGTGACCTGGAACAAACGAAGCGCAGGAAATTGGTTCACGGTGAGTGCACGATGTAGCGTTTGAGTTAGAGGAGGCACCGATGAGCCGCGACAGAAACCCTCCAGCGAAACAATTCAGGTAGGTCGTACTGATTCCAATTAGACATGTCCCCCGAATTGACTACTCCTTACTAGAGGATGGTGCTCTTATAGTTGCGCGATGGCGGTCCAAGCACCTCCAGGCGGAATTACCAACCATAGACGAACTGGCTAGTTTCGTAGACCATCCGCTCTCGGATGACGACAAAATACCTATCTCGATCAACTACTTCAATGGGCTTCTCTCCTCCCCATTGGAGCTACATGATATCTGTACGCCGAATGATGTTCAACTTCTTTTCCGGCCTGGCCACGGTGGTACCCGACTCGACAAAATTTTCTGGGCTGTTGCGACCAGCCCTCCGTATGACGGAACTCAACCAGCCTTTATCAGTTTCTGGGACAACAACATTCGTGACATTATGGAACTTCTTCTTCCAACCGGACGGAGCATTCGTAATAGCAAGGAGCACACTGCCACGATGCGTTGCCGTCCAGATTATGCTTTCCTCATGAACAACCTTTGCCCATTCCGGGGAGAAGAGAAGTCTCCTCAGAGTACTGCTGATGCAAAGCAAGAGCTCGCAGATAAAGTTGCATGGGCCTATGATCCCGCACCTTATGTTCTCGGTGAGGTGGTAGAGGTCACTCCGATCTGTATTTCTCATTGCTGCTTTGACAGGCTACTACGCGATAGGACCTCGCCTGACTCTGGTGGCAATTTGCCCTCCACCGCAGGGCCAAAGTCGCCCAGTCGTGCGCAATATTGCGTCGGTAGATCTAAAACTCAAAGCCCACCGAATCAAGAATATTTGCCGCTTGATTAACCTTGTGGGACTCTTTGAACTCCTGGCCAATCTAGTTCGACCCCCTGTTGCTGAGTTTGTGAAATTGGCAAGGTTCATTCACTGCTCGCATGTGGGATTTTTATGGTCTAACTTCTAAACCCATTGCAGCGAGAACGGGACTGTCGAGATTGCAGGTCACCACATTATCAAGTCCTACACTTGCGCCGACAAGTTCGTACGAGTATTCCGCCTCCAGAGTATATACGGACTCCTCCTGAAGAGGCGGGTTCCAAATGTTGATTCACTCAAACATCACTTCGACACCTCGCTTATCCTTTCCCCGCGAGGGCTTGCTGAAACACCAACATCTGAGGAAGAACTGTTGAGTGCCATAATATGTGTATTAGAAGCGCTTGAGGTGAGTATGTAGTGACTTCCAGAAATGAATGACTGACTTGGAGAAGGTTCTTCATGAGGAACCCTCGATTCTTCACCGAGATATCCGTTGGCCGAATGTCATGCGGCGCCTTGAGGATCGACTCAAGTGGTTTATCGTTGACTGGGAGGATGCAGTCTTAGCCCCTGGAACAGCTGAACCCCACTTCGAACAGAGCACCCACTCCCCCCGTGTTTTTGTTGATGGACACGGTACAGAAGTTGATATATGGGGTGTCGGAGGGCTGATTATGGACTGCGAAGCATTGGATATTTCATCACAGTTGAAAGACCTGGGCAGGTGGATGCAAGGTTCAAGCGCACCCTCGGCACGAGAGGCATTGGACAAGATCAAGGAGTATATCTCGAGTTTGGTACGTCTCGAACTCCATACCCTTGGTTTATATCTCTCACCAGATACATTAGAGTATGCATGCAGCTTTGCTGTAGTCGTATTTGGGGATTATCGTGAGTCGAACCGGTATGTCAATCTCTTTCGTAGCATTCTGCCTCCAAGTCCTTCGAACGCAAGCGGTAATGTATCATTCTTCTGCTTTTTGTACTGTGTTTGACACTAGATTTGTTCGTCCGAGAAAGTTGAATACAGAAGAGTGGAGTACGACGGAACCTACTCAAATTCAGCTAATGCCCTGTGTGCGTATTGATGGGAATGGTTAGTTACGCCACGGCTCCTCTAGTGTATGTCAGTAATTCATAGGCTCCCTGGCGAGCTTGCGAACCGGGGCTCGTTAGAGAGTCGTATTTGCTACTTGAGTCGCACCCCGGAGACCGACGAAACTATCCAAGACCCATTAACCTATGGTCACGCACCGAGCATTTCCCGAAACGAGTGCGACGGAGAGGGTTGTCTTTTCAGAAAGTGACGAATCAAGGCGACTGACGGAGTTGTAGTAGAGTACTACGAGCGAACAAGCGACAATCTCCAATTCTCACACTGTCATTCTTCTTCCTCTCTGCGCCTGTGCTCCTGAAGCCCACGCTCCTCTCTGAGACGTCTGTCCCATTCCTCTGCCTCTCTGAGTCGATGCTGTTGTCTGAGGTGTTCCATTCTCTCCTGTTCCTCTTGGGCGCGTTCCCTGGCAGGATGTCCCAAGCTGAGGTAGTCTATCACAAATACCATTGTAACCGACGTTGAATGCACCAGTCTTGTTCTTGTTGAGTACGCGCGCAGGTGGACTGGGAATTACGTTGATGGCCGCGGACACAGATTGGGTGCGTAGCGTCACGGATCGGCGTTGTGTGTACTAATGGGGGCCGGGCCCCAGAATCCACAAATGGACATCCGGGCGCAGGACAGGGCGCATCGAATTGGGCAAACGAAACCTGTGCTTGTGTTTCGGTTGGTGACAGCCCGCACGATCGAGATCGCATCATGCAGGGTTGTCAAGAGCGGGTTACCTTATCATGATGTGCGCCGTGACGTTTGGGGGATTACTTGGGGGGGATGATCAATGACGAATGGCTCATTGGGCAAAAAGTGCGTGGTTGGCACTGGGCATGGTAGGTTCTTTAACAAAAGAAAGACTGACGACATGATGTTCATGTTCATGTTTTTGGGAACAGCACCCGGCGTTCTCAACAGGGAATATGAAGGAAATAGTGTTCACGATGTGATCGTCTTGTCTTGGTTGCGGATCCACAAAAATAAGGAAGAAAAAAAAAGAGAGAAAGGCACCTGACGATGATGTTGCTTTTGTTTCTCTCTCGTGATGGTCTTTCATCACAAAGTTTGTCAAATTTCGAGATACGGATATATGCGGATATAACCCCTGTCGAACCCAGCGTGCCCGCCGAAGTCTTGGTGTAGATATATCCGCATACGAAAAAACTCAATTAACGCTCGACCGTCGTAGAATCGACGGCTTTTGTCGTGAATGTCGTGAAGCCAAGGCCCGATATTACTCGACAGCGACGATATTCATTTCAATCACTCCATTGTAATATATCGTACAACAACTGATCTATTCCTTGACATTTTGCTTTAATGAATCTATACATACATGATGTGCGCCACACGAATCTATCCGATGGTATCGTACGATGTGTCTATCAAGAAACTGACAATGGTGACGAGGTAATAGTGTCGGTGTGAGGGAATGGAGACGATCAAAACGAAGCGTACGAGCCCTACCCTAAGAGTGACAGTGACAGAAGCATAATCTAAATACAGGGGGTTAGTTAGATACAGTATATGCGCATGTACTGACTTACCGAGGCGCATATATTGTACAACTTGCTTGCATCCATCTGATAGTTAAGAACCAATCCTAGGGCGTGGGTCAGAATAGCACCATGTAGCTTACAGACTGCATTGAGAGCACTTACTTGACTTTGTCTCTCAGCATACTCCATCAGCAAGGTGCTTGTTTGAGTTCACAAGGATTCTTCCGATAGGACTCACCGTACTCGTTCCCGCTGCCCAGCCCCTGGCCCAGGCTGACGATGCCTGATTGTGCTGTGATGGAGTGGTGTGAGTAACATCTCGGGTACGAGGAAGAGTGTACCACTCCAAGTCGGGGTACTGGGCTTCAAGCTGTTCGTCGTGGTTGCGGTGTATGTATAGAGGAATGAGAGCGGGACTTCAACGCAACGTTCAGGAGCTAAGAGCGGAGATCAAACAATCAGATTATACGTGCGGAGATTGAACTCCTTGGACTATGCCGACACACTGAAAGCTCCTCAAGTCTATTCTCACTATATGAATTACTAGTAAGACGGTAATCGATCTACCAAAGTTGCCCTAACGGGAATGACTGGTCAGACTACTGTGAGAAGCAAAACGTGCTACACCGGCATCTGACTATGCTACAGTACTAGCTACTAGTTTTTCACCCGTTGTGCCTTTGGCACAGGAAGGCAGTATGAATGATTAGTAAGGCTGTGGGTGATCAGTAACTGTGGTTAGAGCCTTGTAATCAGCAGGGTGATCAGTACTGTGGTTAGAGTGTGATCAGTATGGTGATCAGTATCATTTATTCAGAGTATAATAAAAGTACAAAGAACTTGAATGAAACACAGTACAAAAAGTGAAGGGTATCCAAAAAATCATTCATTTAGTACATTCCTAAGCACCTCAGTATACACTACATTTGTTGTTTTGTTGGTATTTTGATCAAGAGGAAATGCAACCTTGAGATTCCTTGGATTTGTACATCTAGAAAGTGCCACATACAATTGTCCATGAGAAAATACTGGTGTACGTAAATCCAGTCCAACATGTTTGACACTTTGTCCCTGAGCTTTATTTATTGTCATGGCATATGCAAGGCGAACAGGAAATTGTAGATGTCGGAGTGGAATAGGGAATTCATCTTTGTTGGCATCAAGAGCAATTCGAGGAATGAAGACAATATTGTCATCACCACCTTGTACCCCTTGATTTTCCTGCCTAAGTACACGACATTGAAGGACACGTTGTGTAGAGCTGATCAAGATCATCCATGTACCATTGTACAATCCATGTTGGGGATCCAAGTTTCACAGAAGCATAAGAGGTGCACCAACTTTCAATTCCAGCTTATGAAGAGAAAAGCCAGAGGGATCAAGTGTATGTAGAAACTCTGGAGGAATGTATGCATACTCTTGCTCAGTAACTGAGTCTGCACTATCATAGACTATTTTGTCACCAGGCAGAGATGTGAGAATAGTAGTGTTGATATCATTAACATCTACATTTTTTGCAGAAAGGATTGTGCGATCCAAGAAGTATTCATTAGGCAAAGGATAATTTCGAGCTGGATCAAGAAGTCCTCCATATAGTGCAGTAATCATGGATTGAAGATCATTTCCACAACGCATGTATTGAGGGAGAACAATCTCATTTTCAGCATTGACACCATGTCCAGCACCAATTTCTAGCAACCATTCTGCAAATCGCCTGCACTCTATATTTTGATCTAAGCGCATGTTTGTACGAAGATGGCAAAGCTGAATTTGTTGCCAAAGGCGAGATCTGCATAAAGTAGCACCAACTATTTGCTCTCTGAATCCATGTGGAATTACAGGAAGTGTTTGACGGAAATCTCCTCCAAAAAGCACAACAATTCCTCCAAAAGGCACATCACGTTCAAGCAAGTCCTGTAAAGTATGATCAACACTTTCTATAGCATGTCGATGTTGCATAGGTACTTCATCCCAAACAATGAGAGTAGTCTGGTTTAATAGTTGATGAAGTTGATCATTCTTTTTAATATTGCAGGTACTGGCCTCATGAACAGGAATGGGAATTTTAAAGCGTGAATGGGCTGTACGTCCACCTGAAAGTAGGAGTGATGCAATTTCAGATGATGCAACACATAGTACAATCTTTCCTTGAGCACGAACTGCAGCAGCAATAAGGTTGAAAAGATATGTTTTGCCACAACCTCCAGCACTGTGTACAAAAAAACACTCTCTAAGGCCCACTGCTTGCTGAACAGCATTTAGAACCTCATCATAAACCATTCTTTGTTCATGATTGAGAGTTTGAATGCCATGCTCTACAATTCCCTGAAGTGTTTGCACATCATAGGCAAGTTGCTCTGCAAGTAATTGATTGCCCTCTACTGCAGCCCAGTTTCCCTGAGGAAGAGGCATTTCAGGAAAGTCTCTTAGGCTTTTGCCACTTTTGTGAAGTGCAGAATCAATGAGATGAAGATCATAATCATAGACTTGATTTTCTTCAGGTTGAAGTATTATGGGAAAAAGTCGTTGAATATGATGTTCCAAATCATCACAGAGATGTTCACGTGTTGCCTCCCAGAGCTGGTGTGGATGCACAGGATTGCAAAAAAGTAAAATAGTGACAAAGAGATTGCGCAATCCTTGTCCTGTACGCATGCCAGCAGCTTCTTGTAAACATAAAAGCCATTCACGGTCATCATCCAAGAGTCCTCTAGCTTGACAGGCATCCTTGAATGTGTCACAAAGAACACCATTAACAGTCCTCAAGATCTGATAAGAGGTAGCAGCTAGAAAATAAATGAATAAGTTTGAACTTGTAGTTGAATAAAACAACATACCTTTTACAGTTGTGAGCAAAAGCCTAAGATAAAAACGCTCTCCACCATTGGGTGGAACAGAGTACATTCGCCCAATTGCCCTATGACGTTGTCATGGTTTCCATTTTCCTTGTGCCCATACAAATCTTTTTGGAAAGTCTTGATAGAGACAATTGTGTGCACTAGCAGCAATGCAATTAACATCAGTATTTGCTTTGAACTACTCTAATAGCTGAGTGTCCTTTGTGTTGGCTCTTTCCAAAACCTCTTGTGGTATATCATCAGCACCATATAAAACATTCTGCTCATTTTCCAAATGAACAGGAAGTCTATATACAGAAGGATATTCCAAATGCATGGAAAACTCCATTAGACGCCAAACAGCTTCAATGGATGAGATATATCTGCTGTCCAGATAAGATTTGACCTCATCATGTCCTTGAGTTTCCAAAGTAGCACGATCTGGGCCTTTGTATATGTACTTGTGTATGTACTTCACAGATTTGATAGAGGCACAGACTTCTATATTCATATGGCATTGGAACTGAACCAACAGCTTTTGATTGTGAGGAACTACATGCTGATTGGTAAAGCTGTCTTCATTCTTGTGAACAGTGTGTCCATTATCAGGCCTTGCATATTCACAAAAGGACTTTGGAAAGTGTTTTTTACATCTGCCATTTTGCAAGCACCTTTCTAGAGTGCAAGGTCCATGAAGCATGAAACGTGTAACAGCACCATGAAGTTGTGGATGTATATTTTGATCAGGGATCTGAGCTGAAATAAGTGCATCAACTTGTTGCACTGTGCGAATCTTGTCCTGATCTCCAAGGAATATGAGAAGATGCATATGAGGTAGTCCATGCTTCTGGTATTCAATGGTATACACCAATCCAATGACAGTTCCAAAATAGCCATCACGTATTATCTTTAGCAAGGCTTGCTGTTTTTGATAGAAAACACGTGCCACTAAATCGGGACGATCAACAGCCTGTTGTCCTATAAACAGTGATAAATGTAAGAATCAATCAAGTTTGGAAAAATAAAGTAAATAAAACATACCTGGAAGAAGATTTTCTGAAATTTCTTGCCAGTTTGCATTTGCAGTCATGGTCAAGAAAAGATCTGGCTTTTGACAATCACGACATATTGCAAGAGAATCTTGAAGAAGTTGCTGCATATAGCGTGGACTGCCAGAATGAGATGAAGGTAGAACAACACTTCTGCCTGTGTCTTGAAGATTGACATTGGGATCTTGTGCAACACGATCTCATAAGCCACTATAGAGATCTGCTCGAATTTTTTTCTGATTGTGAACAATCCAAGTAAGATTGAACTGCTCAACAGAAGCCCAAGCATCACAAACATATTGTTGGAATAATTGTGCTCCATAAAAAAGATTCCTAGGTTCAATGTTTTGAGGGTGAATATGAATGCGATAAGCATAGTATAGGATCTGAGTGAGATGCTTTGATCGATTTTGTCTACCTTCATTTTGTTGCAGTTCCATGCCAAGATGCCAGCCATGTTCATCTTTTGGAAATAGTAAGACATAGTGCAATGTGGAGTATGCACGATGAAGATGGCCAATGCGTCATAAAGCACCTCCTTGAAGGCGCAAAATGATATCATGATTTTCATTGAGAACTTCTGTGCCATCTCCAGGAATAACTGCTGCAATTTCATTTGCAGTTGGCAAATTATATCTTCTGACATCAGTTGCTTCATTGTAATGTAACCGTACACGAAGGTCATTTTGGTTTCCTTCCCGTCTTGCATTCAATATCTGATGAGCATGCTTGAACACATTGACATAGGGATGATGATTGAGCAGCATGTCATTTAGCTCTTGCACAACATTAGCATTGAGATTGCGGTTTTGTTGTTGACGAATTGTCACAGCTTCATGGGGATCATGAATATAAAGCTGTGCAAAGCTTGGAACATCATTTTCTTCAGGCAGTAAGCTTCCCATCAGATGATATAGCCCTCCATGTATACGAAAAGCTGCTGGGCCAGGACCTTGAACAGTATGACGATCCACTTCAACTCCTAAGGAGGTAAATGCAAATGTGTTGTTGTATTGGCGTATATTGTGAAAAAAGTCCCGATTGTTTTCATATAGCCTTTGAAGCTCTTGTGGCCATTGAGGAAGTGCAGGAAGGTGTACCTTCCCCTCCAAGCAGCACATTCCAAAGCGCTTTCGAGCATGTGTAGACTTGCTAAGCTTTTCACAATCAAAATGCAAAGCATGACAATCTGGACACTCTATATTCATGAGTCCAAGATAATGTATTTGTATGGGCTCAATGTATGGTCTTCCACCAGGAGGTAGTTGGATGGGAGGAGGATTATTGTGAGGAGGAGGAAAATGGTTGCCATTATCTGAATCTGAATCTGAATCTGAACTGCTATCATCAGAATCAGGAGCTCCAGGAGGGCCTGGGGGATGTTGCCTGCAAGCATCATCATCTTCATACTGCTCTTGAGAAAGTTGATTGTATTCTCCATAAAGGTCATTCTACAATCTTTCCTCATTTTGTTCCCAAATTTGTTGTACTCGAATTGCTTCCTGCTCCTCTATTAACTGCTGAACTGTCTCTTGCTCCTATAGTATCCGTTGGCGAATTTCTTGTTGATGAAGAACCTCTTGAGCCTCCTGTTATATACGTTGCTGTTGCCAAAGCTGATTCTCCTGAAAGTCAATCTCAGCTTGTGAATTCATAACATGCTGATGAATTTGCAAGGGAGGTGATGGTGGTGGTGGTAGAGCAAAGTTGGGTGGATTTTGAGGCTGACATCTATGCCTAGCATTACAGTTTCGAACACGATCTTCATGTGTCTGCTGAAAATTGTCCATAAGGTTTTGATGATAGTCCACATGATTGCCAGCTTGTGGCAATGGTTGCATGGGTGGTGGTAAAAATGGAGGTGGATTATGTATACGCCATGCACGTTAAATCTCATGATGCTCTATCAAATTACGTGGCAATCCAGGATACTGATGTATTGGAACAGGCGGATGGTACTATATGTATAACATTAGTAAGCTATGTAGAAAATAGCTGAAGATGAAATACTTACCAGCAATGCAGCAGGAGCATTGTGTGGGGGCAAAGGAGGTTGCCGATATGGTTGCCGACGAAAAGGAGGAGATTCCAAGATACGTTGCTCACGCTCAGCTTGGCGAGCAGTGTTTTGAGCACGTTGGGGGGATGTTGGGGGAGTAGACATGATTTTGTATATATGTATGTAGTGTGTATGGATTTGTAACAAAAATGGCCGTAGAAGAACCAGGGGTCCAGGTCTCTCAGTGACCTACAGTGAGGTGCAAAACCGTTGCAATGCCTAACCTCAAACCGGGGCGCGAAGCGCCCCGCAATCACTTGTGGGAATTTCACTTTGCTTTGGTGGGAACAAATAAAGTACAAACCCTTAGCTACAACGTTGTCCCCAGGGTCATGTGATTTCGCTTACATACTGCAAAGATACATCCATTTCAAAACACCAATACCATTGCAACAGTTTTGCACCTTTTGCTTTCCAGGGTATATTAGTACTTGGTATAGCCTCCCTTTGCCTTGATAACTGCTTCAATCCTTCTAGGCATGCTCTCTATCAACTTCTGACACTCTTCAACTGCTATCCCCTCCCAATCAACCTGAACTCTCTCCCACAATTCATGAATCCCCTTAGGAGAGGAATCATGATCTGCTAGTCTTCTTTTGAGATAACCCCAGAGGTGCTCAATGGGGTTGAGGTCAGGAGACTGTGCAGGCCATACCATAGTATGAAAATCCTGCTCCTGAAGCCAATCCTTCACCTTCTTGCAAGTATGTTTGGGGTCATTGTCCTGCTGAAAGATGATGTCAGGAGGATCAAGACCATAAAACTGCAAAGAATTGAGCAGTTCATCCTTCAAAATCTGAAGGTAAAGATCCCCATCCATCCTACCATCAATCTTGGTAGCATAGCCAACTCCCTGCCAAGTCATACAGCCCCACATCATCAAAGAACCTCCTCCAAACTTCACTGTACCTTCCACCAGCCTATCACTTAGCCCTTCCCCTGCCTTTTTCCACACCCACTTGCGCCCATCTGACCCTAGGCGATTGATTTTGGTCTCATCAGACCATACTACCTTCTTCCAGTCCTCCAGAGTCCAATCTTTATGAGCATAAGCAAAGTCTCGACGAGCCCTACGATGCTTGGCTGAAAGGAGAGGCCATTTGGACTTGACCACAGCTTTCATACCTGTCTTCCTCAACTGTCTGCGCACTGTGGAGGTAGAGAGAGGCTGTTTGACTATATTGGTGAGTGCCTTGGTCACCTGAACAGCATTCTCTGCCTTTCCAGAGGAGATAAGACGAATGGCATGCCAGACATTGGCAGAGGAAAGCTTGGATGGACGACCTCCAGTAGCTTTTTGAAGCTCAAAACGCTCTTTGGAGCGTAATCTGGATATGGTAGACACATTAAGACCAGTAGTGGATGCAATAGAGTGAGCAGATTGGCCAGCATCAAGCATAGAGAGGATGGTTTGTTTTTGAGTAAAAGAGATGGTTCTCATGATGGTTGTGGTTGGAAACAAAGATGCGTGTGAACTATTTTAAACTCAGACATGGTTCTAATATGTGTATGTTTGTTTGTATGACCAAACATAACCAAATAACACTTGATTTCAATGTAATGAGCAAAGGGTGCAAAACTGTTGCAATGGTATTGATGTTTTGAAATGGATGTATCTTTGCAGTATGTAAGCGAAATCACATGACCCTGGGGACAAAGTTGTAGCTAAGGGTTTGTACTTTATTTGTTTCCACCACAGCAAAGTGAAATTCCCACAAGTGATTGCGGGGCGCTTCGCGCCCCAGTTTGGGGTTAGGTATTGCAACGGTTTTGCACCTCACTGTATCTACCACTTCCTGGCGGATATCCAGTCAATAACCAACCTGGACTATCCTTAGTATCCTAAAAATAAATCTACTAAAAGAAATAACTATTTGGTGTATGATCTACCTCGGTGATTTCGCACCGGATACACTAAATAGACTCAGCCTGGGATGTGTGAACAGTTGTTCCCAGTTGTCCCTCGCAAACCAGGCACGACCCCAGTGTGGACTAATCACTTTCAAGGGAGAGGACAATGAAATATCTAGCCAAGACACAATTCTGCCCTTCCAAGGGGCTCCTCTAAAGGCAGCGAGGGAAATGAAAAAGAAATCTTAGGTAATGACCTGAGGCACCACTTAACGCTGTGGATCATGTAGGGGAGAGAATAATAAGCAAAAAAGGTGGGGGGAGTGTGTGTGAGGTGCAGGAGGAGATGGGGGGAGAGAGAGAGGTGCAGGGCAAAGGGTTTTGCAGCCTGGGATGTGCTGCACTGCAAGCCAGCCGAAAATGGAAGTGGCTGTAATGACGGGCCCAAAAAATGGACACAAAAACCGTGGAAACGGACAACAGATGCTGGCTGTCACGGCTGAGCTTGAAAAGCCACATGGTATTTACTGTCTAAATACGGTATCCCATGTGACATTACCGACCGAAGTGCCGTGTATGTAATGTACTATTTTTCCGCACCCGTTAGTTAGTTGACTAGTAGGCAGGACTCAAGTTTGAGCCGTTGGCCCAGGGTAGGTGAAAGTAAGTAAGGCAAATAAAAAATTTAAACCAGGGTCCACAGAAGACTTCAAATTGAGAGAAGTGGAGGGTGTGTTTGCAAGCTGACCATTGCCATTGCCCTCGTTCCTCGGCCAATCCCAGGTCAGCTTGCAAACACACCCTCCACTTCTCTCAATTTTCAGCCTCCTACTTCCTTTCATTTTTTTTAAATTCAATATTCTGGAAATAATTCTGGTGTGATAGACTAAACTCACACTTGTAGTGTTACAAACTAACACTAAGAGACTAACATTTAAATCCACAACTGTAGTGTGACAAATTAATCTGTGACTGACTAATCTGGTGGTGATTGACTATCATTCATAGTGAAAGACTAATGTAACAGACTAAACTGTTGTGGTATGATAAACCCAAACCTGTGGTGTGACTGACTGGTGTATAGTGGCTGTGTTGACAAACAGACACAAACCAGCACAGCAGCACTATCCAATGTGTGACTGACCCTAGTAGGCAGGACTCGAGTTTGGACCATTGGCCCAGGGTAGGTGAAAGTAAATAAGGCAAATAAAAAATTTAAACCAGGGTCCCTAGGAGACTTCAAATTGAGAGAAGTGGAGGGTGTGTTTGCAAGCTGACCATTGCCATTTCCCTTGTTCCTCGGCCAATGCCAGGTCAGCTTGCAAACACACCCTCCACTTCTCTCAATTTGAAGCCTCCTGCTTCCTTTCATTTCCTTTAATTTAATATTCTGTAAGTAATTGTGGCATAACAGACCAATGTGAGAGACTAAACTGACACTTGTGATGTGACAAACTAATATGAGAAACTAAACAAACAATTGTGGCATAACACACTAATGGTGAGAGACTAAACAGACAGCTGTGATGTGGCTGACTGTGACTGACTAATCCAATGGTGACCAACTATAACTATTAAAAGATACATTCAACCCACCCAACCCACCTGAAACACCTGTCACAACTTTGTTACTTTCCCCACCATGATGGCAATGGTCAGCTTGCAAACACACCCTCCACTTCTCTCAATTCAAAACCTCCTGCTTCCTTTTATTTTCTTTAATTCAATATTCTATAAATAATTGTGCCATGATAGACTAAATTGACACTTGTCGCATCACAAACCAGCCGAGGGCAGATGCCACAACACCGAGAACAGAAACAACAGGGATTAGCTTCATCTTCAGAAGGGAATAAAGAGGGGGCAAGAGAGGATGCAACAGATCTGGTGCTGAGCTCAGAAGCCTTTTACATATCCGATGATGGCGTTCAAACTATTAGAAGTGCACTCAGGCCTGGCTGCTGACTTGGGCCAGCACCGAAGTCAAGCGGAGTTTACATGCCCTCAGAGGCTCAGACGCGAGTGCGAATACCCGACACTGTCCTGGATCTAGGCTACTGCCAGACAAGGAATATGCCCAACCTTGATTGAAGAGTGTAGAAAGTGCGATGCCACTTAGATCTAGCTCCCGAGCTCAGAGGATATAGAGACTGCCCTTCCGTTGGCACCGAGTGCACTCGGACCCCAGGAACGACCGGAACGGAGCAAGAAACGACAAAAAATCAACACATGCATGATAAAGAAAAAAGTGCTCGGATACCAGAGTCGAACCTGGCGCTGCTATGATCAGGGAATTTCCAGTTCCAGAACCGGCTGTGTTGGTCAAGGAATTTCCAGTTCCCGGAAGACAGCCAGTTTAGCTGTTACGCCATATACAACTTGAACTATGGATAGTGCATTTTGATCTTGTCTTGCAAAAGATTCCTGACTTTTTTTCATTTAAGCTCAGTCGTCGGTCCGATGAGACGACATTTACTCTCGCCCGAACGGTAGTGAAGTATCCGGTCGAGCTATGCGACGCGCCCACACGTTTCTTCTTGACTACCACTGCGAGATTTGCCAAACCGCCGCGTTCACCACGACGGGTCGCGTATTATTTTTACGATGAACGTCGCCACGGGTTCTTGCAGTTCCCAACTGAGAGAGCCCAGTGTCATCATCACGATCGGGATGACGGGTGCGGGCGAGTCGACCTTTGTGCAGCGCCTCAACGGACTCCCATCTTCACACCGTCAACCCCTCGCGCGTACACCCCCAATCTCGATCCAGTGGTGGCACATATCCCGTTCGAACCTAACGCTGACATTCGGGATGCCGTGGACTGCAGGGAGGTCATGCAGTAGTGTGTACCGCCTTGTTGTTAGAACTTAGGGGGTCTATCGTGACGAGTCAGAACAAATACATTGCTCGCACGTGTGTTCGTGTTCATGTCTTGCAACTACGACAGACGACGAATCCAAAAACTAAAGAAATGGAGTGAAGTGCACACTCGGAGTTCAAACAAAGAAACTCTTTGACTCACGTCGATCATGACTACCATAACAACCGTGTTTCCCAAAGGGCACCCCACTTGCAGGACTGTTATGCAGGTCGCTTGCCGCCACGCAGGGCTGCTCGTGGGTGTCCAATTAATATTGTGGTCAAGGTGGTGCTGGCCAGACATAGTACATGGCCAAGAAGTATTTGCCTTTATTTGTCCCTACGCACGGTGTAGGTCGGCCAATGTACTTTGATGTGGAATCAAGTTGAACCTGCGCGTGGCACGGCATCGACGTCGTCCATGACGACAATGGAGCCAGGACCGCAACGCAGCCACAGAGGAGCGCACGCGAACGGACATGTCGACGGCGGAAGGCGCACCCATCATGGAAACAAGCGATGGGTCGCTGACGGTGTCATCGGACGCAGCGGCGCAAGCACTCCTCACCCTGGAAGCGACAGCGAACGTTGGGAGAGAGGCGGACACAGAGGCGGTGGTCGAGCAAGAGGTCGTGGTGGCCGTGGCAAGTTTGGTAACACCTCGGTCACTTTTCGTCGAAACGGCGCCCTCGACGGAGGCGCTACGGGAAGTGAAGGAGAGCATAGTGAAATGGAGGAGGAGCACGAGGTCGACGAGGCAGATTCGAATGAGCCAGAGACGCCGGAGGAACGTGAAAATTTTTGGCAAGAGGTGCGTCGCAAGCATGATTTTCTGCCTCTACACTCTCCATGCTCTCGTTCTCTAGTTGGTCAAAGCCCGAGAAGCCGAGCGCAAAAAGGCCATTGCGGAGGGCAAGATGGACGATCCGCTCAAACCTAAGCGTCTCGAGGACGCGATTACCATGGTCGGCACTTGTACAGATATGTGTCCTCGCTTTGAACGATACCGACGTGAACGCGAGAACAATCTATTCGAATGGGAAACGGTGGGGATTCACGGCTTTCGGATGTAGGCAACACCGAGGTTTTTGCGCTCATTCTTTGCGTAGATCCCTGGTACAAAGAGAGTAGACCACAAACGAGCCGTCAAGGCGTATGAGCGCGCGGCTGGGGATAAGACGCTGCCCTCAGATCTTCGACCTCCGGAAGTCCTCAAGGTGCATTCTCCTCCTTAAAACCAACTATTGTACATGATTGATCACATTCCCCTAGCGCACTCTTGACTACCTCTTTCATGAACTTTTACCACACGGTGGATTTTCGGAAACATTCAACTTTATCCGGGACCGCTCAAGATCTGTACGAAACGACTTCACCATGCAACATGAGATGGGACCCATCGCTATCGAATGTCATGGCCGATGCGCTCGGTTTCATATCCTGGCCCTCCACGTTGAACGCGACCGCCGAGGGTTCTCCATTGCTATGGAGGAGCAACAGCTCATGAATAGTAAGCGCGTTGTAACTCAACTTGTAACAGGTATAACTGGTACCCTGCAGCTCTACAGAGCTTAAAGGAGTTCTATCACGACCAACGCGGCCACTATCAGTCGCCGTCCGAGCTAGAAATGCGCGTTTACCATCGTCTTGTTCACATTCGGGACCAAAGAGAGCGTCACGATGATATTCCACAAGCCCTTCTCAATCATCCCGTATTTGAATTGACCACAAAATTCCGTGCTCGCATTCAGGCCAAGAGTGCTCCTATCACCAAAACCTCGCCTCTTTCTGTTGATGCAGAGGCAATGAATATCTTCGCCGAGCTAGCAGGCGTCCTACGTCGCGAAGGCAATGTCGTCATGACCTACCTCGTCGCGTGCATCCTTGAACGACACTTTGGCAAGGGCACCATCGAGGACATCGAGTCGATACGAGGCGATCTCTCTTTCTCTGATATCATTGACGGGTACATTGGAACGGGCTCTCAGGAGCACGACACAGATATCGATATCTCGGTAGTGGATGAAACCGAAGACCAGGCTGAACCCCCCCCCGCTCACACCCTCCACGAATCTCCCATTCCGCTACAACCGAGTGGGACTCAGTGGCTAACCGATACCTTTGGCTCCAAACCGACACAGTCTGCCTTCTTCAAGCCCGGCACTACCGATCCGCATTCGCAACCCTCTGCAGCACCACCGCAGTCGGCTTTCTCCAATTTAAAGACGGTTCCAAACGCATTTGGCACGGCTGCCTTTGGCACACAGAGTGCATTCACGAATGCTGGGTCCACCGCTCCCCTAATCTCTGTCTTTGGAACGATCAACCATAATATTGCATCAGCACCTAGCTCGCTTCCGCACAGAGTTACGGGTATGTTCAGAACGACCACATCAATTTATGCATTATTTAAACACATGCATTAGAAGCCTCCAGTACTCCCGCTGGTTTCACGGCATCTTCGTCTGTTTCATCCTTTCCCCCTTTCGTTCCGACGCCAGCCAGGGCAGAATTCACGACATTCACGCCGCAAGCTGGGCAGCCACCACAAACGAGTGCATTTCCATCCCCACAACCCCAAGTCAATGGATTTACCATTGGCCCAGCTAAGAAATCGACCTTTCTCTCGGAACCATCTCCTTCGAAATTACTTAACCCTTTGGCACCAAACTTTATTCCCAAACCAAATCTCGCCACTTCTACCAGTGCCAGCGGGTTTGGCTCATCCACCCCGTCTGCATTGAGCACAACCCCGCTAAACGGTGTACTTTCTTCAAACCAAGAGCCCCCCATATCCGACATGATCGTAACAGAGCCGCCCTTTGTATCCTCTCCCCCCTCCATGGGCTCGACCTCGCTAGAAGGTGGGATGGATCAGACACCACCTCCGCAACCTCCACGTCTCAATCGACGCCAGCCAATCTCGTTGCCATCAACGCCAACTGCAACCATTTTCATCCCTCCCTCCCTCCCCCCGACACGAAAGTCTACTTTGAAGAATTTACAAACCTCCACCCTTTCGGCTGTGCCAACTGAAATACTAAGCCCCCTTGTTCTCCATTCACCCGTCTCAAGGTCACTGTCCTCGATACCGGGTTTACTCCGCAGGGAATCCATCCAGTCCCCGCTAAAAGTGGTCATTAGTGCTGCGGACGTTGAGGCGGAAGCCGAACCCTCAACCGAAAAGCTGAATACGTCCCAAGTCGCTGGGCCGGTTCCGGCAGAGAAACCCAGCCTCGACATCATGAAAGCGGCAGCGCTTCACTTTGCACGTCGGGGTTGGCTGGTGAAGCAGGCGTTCTCCAAGTGGCGACAGCGATTAAGTGACCACGCCAAGTGGATCGAGGCGTGCCAACGAAGCGCGCATTACAAGGAAAAAGCGCGAACTGAGCGTCTTTCGCGCAGCGTCAGTGGTTCTCCCGTACGAAACGGTCGCATGCACCGAAGAACGCCATCCGAGACCCGTGCGCCGTTGAAAAAGCGCCTGCGGGAGCGTTTATCAGGGGAATACCGACCTCCAGCAAACGATGAAGAGCTTGCGAGACGGTTTGAAAAAGTGACACATTGGTTCGAGTTGTCGTCAACGTTGACTCAATGTTTTGTTAGAATCACGAGGACCATGCGCGTCGATGGGCGCGTGGGTCGTTTTTGCATGTACTCAAGGACTTTCTGGAGTCGACGAGCAGACCATTGCCTGATAACTGGTCTGCGTGGTTGTCGCTCAATCAGGAGAGCGACGGGACGGCCATTTGGCTGGAACAAAAGTTCAACGTGCCAGATTCGGGCAAGTGGGAAAACGAGAACGTGTTCCATATACCGGTTTCGAAAGACCATGCCAAGCTGGCGCATTCGTATCCTGGCGTCGTTATATTTGAACTCACGCCCATGACGGGTGTCACGGATCTCTTGGGAAGGTGGGAAGGTTTTCGTTCTTGGTTGTTCGTATTCCAAGTGGATGTTGCAGGAAATATCGCGTTTTGGAAGATTGCACTCGCCTGCGTGAAATCATCGAGGCATTTCCGGCGGACCGACATTACGTGCCCTCGTTACTATGCATCGCTTGGTCTGAACGAGATCTGGATTCATTCAAGGACTTTGATGATATGGTTGGTCGACCAGTGATCCCGCTTGTCTTGTTCACAAATCGTTTGTAGACTCGATCGATGGTGGAGGGCGGCATGTTGACATCGATGCACGAACTCTTGATCAATACGGCTGCTTTAGATGTGGAGTTCAAGTTGGAAGAACTGTTGCACGCCGTCCCGTTTGACCTCGAGGGTCGACTTGTGAAACGTGTCTCTTTGGATGGTGGGTCAAGGCCACTGACTCGATGCGTCTATTCACACACGTACCACCTGCTGCAGATTTTTTCAAGACTTGGGAACATCCGTGGGAGGAGACGACGGCGAGGTGGCTTGGTCACTGTATTGTTTACGGGGAGTGTGAGTCCATTCCATGCTAACCGAAAGTCGTTTATTGATCACGTTTGGGTGCAGTCAACTGGGACCTTTATGGAAAACTGCTAGAGGGCTGCATACGTCTTTTGACTCAGATTATTTATTCTGTGATCGCCCTGCTACGGGAAGACGCAGTCCCGGGCGACCTTTCCCGCTTGCAACTGGTCAAGGGCATGGACTCTGAGTAGGTTGTCGTCGATCGTGCGCTTTCAGCGAACGCTGAGCATGTCACAGCACAACCTTTGATGCAGTCCTTGAGTGGCTGCAGACTCTTCCGAAGACTGATTCAATAGCTTCGCTGATGGGTGACATTAGAGCACACCAGAACCTTGGTCGAGGTAAGTGTCCATCTGACTTGTCCAGAACGGGGTACTCATCATCTCTAGATTTCCCAACGATGACGTTTCTGTCCCAGCTGTATGCACTCGCACGTTCGATTGCAACGCACGTTGCGGACGTCCATCCAGAGGCCATACACTTTGTCTCTCGATCTCGGCTGGACGACGCGTCAAGAAAGGTTGAGAGTCTGAAAGTGTCGTTCGAGGATGAGATGAAAGCCTGTCATATCGCCAAGTTGAAACCTCCGAAACGACTTGCGTCCTTCGCAGAGACGAGCCCCAGCAAGTACGTCGTATTCAACTCTGTTTTTGTCGGGAGCATGTCGCTCACTGGATTTCTAGGACGTCCACTCCGAGGTCAAAGAAGCTACGGCTGTCGCCATCTGATGGATCTCTCACAGATGAGGAGATGACCTCGCCTGGCAGTCCGTCCCCCCCGCTCAGTATTTCGACATCTGCGCCATCAGAGCCCACCCATCACACGCTCGTTACGCCTGCCATGTTACGTTCTCTAACCAAGGAGATTCGCGCCAAGTATGGTGCTGCTGGACCCAACGCTCTTTCTGCTTCTGTTTCTCGATGATCGTTTTTCTTCTTTTATTATTGCATTGGCATCGCATTTGCATACCATGTACCCGTCCAACCTAGCTAGCTTGCACCGTGCACGTTTGTACTGATGTTTTTATTGAGGGTGCTTACCGATTATGGAAATGGAGTATTCTTGATCCAGTCGGGCTATGCGACGTGCGCGCAGGTTTCTTCTTGACCACCACTGCGAGATTTGCCAAACCGCCACGTTCACCACGACGGGCCGCATATTACTTTTACGATGAGCGCCGCCACGAGTTCTTCCAGTTCCCCACCAAGAAAGCCCACTGTCATCATCACGATCGGGATGGCCGGCGCGGGCAAGTCGACCTTTGTCCAGCGCCTCAACTCCCATCTGCACACCGTCAACCCCTCGCGTCCGCCGTACATCCTCAATCTCGATCCGGCAGTAGCGCATGTCCCGTTTGAACCCAACATTGACATTCGGGACACGGTGGATTACAAAGAAGTCATGAAGCAGTGTGTCCCGCCTTGTTTTTAGGGGGGTCCATGGTGACGAATGGGCAAGGTATAATCTGGGCCCCAACGGGGGAATCCTGACCGCGCTGAATCTGTTCGCGACCAAGTTGGATCAAGTGTTGGAGTTGGTGGAGAAGCGCGCCGAGACCGTCGAGTGCGTCTTTTTCTTACGGACGGGACGCGAGTTGGCTCACGATGTGGTCGGTAGCCATGTCATACTGGACACGCCGGGTCAGATTGAGATCTTTACCTGGTCGGCATCAGGGGCTATCATCACCGATGCCGTCGCTGCCTCATTTCCGACCGTCGTGGCGTACATTATCGATACCCCGCGGACGACAGCACCTGCGACGTTTATGTCAAACATGTTGTATGCATGTAGGTTCGTGTTCCATTTCCTTCTCAGATTCTCTCGTCGCACACGTTGGTCGTCCGGGCTTATCGTTTCCCTCGGATAGTATCCTGTACAAGACGAAGTTGCCGTTTGTGCTCGTGTTCAACAAGACGGACGTGGCGTCGCACGAGTTTGCGATCGAGTGGATGCAGGATTTCGAAGCGTTTCAGGCGGCGTTGGCGTCGCATTCGGGGTCGCGGGACGCGGATGGTGAGCCCACGTACATGAACAGCCTGATGAATAGCATGAGTTTGGTGCTGGACGAATTCTACAAACACCTCAAGGTGAGTGTTTAGGTTGGTGATTGGTCAGGTGGGGTAACGACGGTGATGTCGTTAGGCTGTGGGTGTTTCCAGCATGACAGGTGACGGAATGGGGGCGTTCTTCGATGCCGTGGAAGAGTCCAGGGACACGTACGAGAAGTGAGTTTTTGTGCTGCGTTTTTTTTCTTGTTAGCATTACGGATTCATATATCTTGCTGGATCTAGGGAATACCTTCCTGAGCTCGCGCGCGCGCGCGCCGCTCGCGAGAAATCGCTGCAAGACGTCAAAGAGGCGTCGTTGAGCCGATTCATGCGCGATCTTGCCGTGGATCGTGCCAAGAATCCCGAGGCTGCGCTGAATGACCGGTGGGAATCGGAGGACGAGGACGAGGACGAGGAGCTGGAAGTTGGCATTGTCGATCAAAGTGAGCGGCGTGATAGCGTTATGTGCCAAGCCTAACGTTGGCTGATAGGCGAGGAACCGTGGCCGGGGCAGTACATTGATGTCACGCGGATGCGACGGCAGGACGAGCAGATAAGCTGGCCGTGGCCGGCGTGAGGCTTATTCGGTATGTGGGTTGTTCGCGTCCGGATGATCTGACTTGGACCGAGGAGGGAAGTTGAGACACGTGTAAGGAGAGGTAAAACAATGTACGTAGATGATGGGAATGCTTTCTATGACGACGAGAAGGGCGGTTTGGATATGGGAGTTCTGAGACGCGAGGGGGAGGAGACGTGTGGCGGTGATGAGACGTCAGCCGGATTCCTCTTAGTATTTAGCGTCCACCACTCGTCTTTTTTTCTCCCTACATCACTCCCCGCCGCCGTCTTGGTCCCCTTGTCTGATCATATGGATCGGTATGCGACTTGTGCGTCGTCCTGGGCGGTGCTGATCACCCCTCAGTTACGCCAAGATCGAAAAAGTCGGTGCGTATTGCAGTGCGACGGTGCACCCCAGGCGTGAATAATGACCCATCGTGTGCGGCGCGGATACCCTGCAGGCGAAGGTGTGCTCCCCTTTGCCGTGCCTGTCACTTGGCTGATGTGCTGCGCGCTCGCACAGGAACATACGGCGTTGTTTACAAGGCGAGGGACGTGACCACCAACCAGATCGTGGCACTCAAAAAGATACGGCTCGAAGCGGAAGACGAAGGCGTCCCGAGTACCGCCATTCGCGAGATTAGCTTGTTGAAGGAGCTCAAGGACGACAACATCGTCAGGTAACGCCGCTCTCGAAAGTCGCATACGTGCTCAAACGTGGCCTCGGGCGTAGATTGTTGGACATCGTGCATGCAGACCAGAAGCTCTATCTCGTGTTCGAGTTTCTGGACGTCGACTTGAAGCGCTATATGGAACATGCCAACACGAGCGGTACGCCGATTTCGATTGATATATCCAAGGTGCGTTGTGTCTCGTCGACTTGCGCGCGCCGCATGTGGCGACCCTCATGGGTATGCAACAATGAAAATGGGCGCGCATCTCCGCGTTTTTGTTTCCTTGATCACGATCTGGCGTTGCCCTGGACTGCCTCTCTCGGTCGTGGGTCAGGCTACGCCCTGTGGTAGTATCACCCTCCGTTGTGACGACAGGGGAGGGAAATTACGCGCCGGGTCACGTGATACGTCATCAACCCGCCACACTTTGATGCTCACCTCGCGTTGTTAGAAATTCACTCATCAACTCAGTTCCGGTCTCCTTTATTGCCATTCGCACAGAATACTTCATCGCGATCTCAAGCCCCAGAACTTGCTGATCGACAAACGCAACAACCTCAAGCTTGCAGATTTCGGCTTGGCGAGGGCGTTTGGTATTCCCATGAGGACTTATACCCACGAGGTAAGGGTCGCATGTTCTTATCGACCGTGCCAGTTGTGTGTGCTTCGTTTCATTCACGGTGGATGGGCCTAGGTTGTCACGCTCTGGTACCGAGCCCCTGAGGTCTTGCTCGGCTCTAGGCATTATTCCACGGCGATAGACATGTGGTCCGTAGGATGTATATTCGCGGAAATGGTCATGAGAGGAAACCCGCTCTTTCCTGGCGACTCTGAGATTGACCAAATCTTCAAGATTTTCAGGTGCGTTTTGGGCGGATCTGTCTTGTCGCCATGTGCTGAGATGGGGATGCAAGGATTATGGGGACGCCAAGCGAGCAAATCTGGCCAGGCGTTAGTCAACTGCCCGATTACAAGGAAACGTTCCCTCAGTGGACTAAACAAGATCTACGCAACATTGTGCCCAACCTGGACGAGATGGGCATCGACTTGCTATCGGTGGGTGGTGATTTGTCAACAGTTAGGGGGCATTCATGCCCAACGTCCACTTAGCGAACGTTGACCTATGACACGGCGAAACGAATTTCAGGTGAGTCATATTCTCTTATCAAGGCTAGGGGCGTGCTGAGGGCTTCTAGCGAAACGTGCCCTCGTTCACCCCTGGTTTGCCGATTACGACTCGTGAGGGAGGGGAGCTGGGTTGTGTTTGATTACCCCGGTGTTAGAGTACGCACAATGTGCTAGTATGTACGCATCTTTTTCACGAAACACGACGCACATGTTCGGAGAGGGGCCGGGGTGTTGCCAGGAATAGATGAGTGACCGGAGACCACGCGCCAGATGATAAAGGCAGCGCAGTGCCATTTGGTCACACCTCCAGTCACTCTCCTCCCCCCCTCATCATTCCTCCCATCCCCCTCTACTCCTTGCCCCCCATGGACGACGACGTCCAGTATCTCGGAACAAGGCTCGCAGCCACAGAGAACCTCGACGACCCCTGTCATGCCCACCGCCCTGTTGCCGGCAGGTCCTCTCGCCACCCCCCTCTAGCACCCTGTTCACACCTCCCATCTGCAGGAATCACCCTCCACGTCGAGAAATGCGGCGACAGGCCTGCCCACGACCTCACCTTTTACCGCGCCCGCTCAGCCTATGTCAACGTCGGGCGGAAATCGGGATCCGATGATAGGTCGATGCGACGAGAAAACGACGACCACAATGCTGTATTTACATGCCAGGTCGTCAGTGCGAGGCACGCCAAGCTCTTCCTCACGGACAGCGGTCAGGTAGCGTCTTCTCTCGACCGTCTCCTGTGCGGGCGCTAAACGCTCGTATGCGATCACGTCGACAGGTCTACATCGTCGACCTTCACTCACGGCACGGAACGCATCTCTCGAGGCGTGGCGAAACGGCGCCGAGGACCCTCCAACCTGACGTCGACACGTTGCTTGCCGATGGCGATGTGCTTACGTTTGGCAAGGTGGTTGGCGCTGGTTCATATCACGTCTCTCCTGTCACGGTCCGCGTGGAGTTGTTGACCGGCCCCTCCCCGCCTTCTGAGCCATCTGCCGACCGCGTGCGGATCGCTTCTCATCCTTCAAGTCCTGTGCTCGAGGTGTGGCCGCGCAAGCTCTGCTCGGGCCGCTATGGGCTCATCTCTACTTCCATCATCGAGTCCGATTCCCCCCAATCCTCTTCCTCCATCTCTGTATCCTCGGATGAAGCATCCTCGCAATCAGACCAGGAATCAGATCTGGATGACGAACATGGGTGTGTCCCTACCGTCTTTTGGGACACTCAGGGGAAGCCATCGGTAAAGATCCCGGCGTTCCGCAGTTTCATCCGAGAGATCTGTCACAGTGCCATCTCGCACCCGTCTGATATACCTGATGAGCCTTTGGGGGACGCTCCTGGCTCACCGTTCTCTGATATTGTCATCCAACCTTCCCCTGTTGTCGTCGCTGAACCCTTCCCCGTGCCGCGCTCTCCTTCCCCGATCGATTTGATCACGCCACCACCGCCCTCTGAGGCAAAGCAGTCGGAACCTGCTGTCATTGGGGCGTGGCCTGCCTCCAGACCAGAGTCCCCCCGTCACACATCGCTCGAAGTAGAAGCAGGACAGTCGGAGGTGCCCTTGGTGCTCGAACGAGACAGTGAGCCCGAGCCCGTCCCTGCTCCACCATCCCCGTGTCATACTAGATTCGCCACTAAGACGCTCTCCGAACTGGTACAATGTCTTAATCCACCACCTTACTTCTCGACTAGTGGGCCATTTAGCAACTCTATCGCATCTGACTTTGGGCTTCCGTCAATCCCGCCACCGCCGCCTCCTTCTCTACCTCTTCTACCGCCACATTACTTGCCTCCCATCCATCCTCTCCACAGAGCTTTGACGGAGCGCATCAAGTCTGAATTCAAAGGGTCTTTCAAGAATGTTGAGGCATGTGTTGTCCGCCGTTCTGCCAGCTTGTCACTGATGGGTATACTCTAGGACCGTATCACGGCCTTGCAGGAGACCGTCGGCGATCTCAAATCGCGCCAAAGCGTGACGGAAGAGGACGTGGTCGATCTTCAGAGTCACGTCGAGATGCTCGAGCCAGACTCGGAACGTTTAATCTGCCGCATCACTGGGGCAGAACGCAACATTGCGACCTTGTCCACGCTCCAGGGCAAGATGACTGTGCTGCAAAACCAGGTGACGACGCTTCGTTCAAGGTTGGATGCGTCAGAGGAGCCTAGGCCTGTCGAGACCCCTATGGATGACGTCAGGGCATGTGCAGACGCCTTGAACAATCTCGTGTCTGGTATGTTGCATTGTTGGTTTGGTTCCCTTCGACGGCTGATGGATGTCGTAGAAATGAAGGTGTTGCGTGAAGACGTGGAAAAACGGATAGACGCCAAGATGGAGGCGATTCAGAGTGCGCGCGCAGAGGCATTGGATGCGTTGAAGGGGGTGGTTGCTGAAGCAGAGGTCAGGTCTTCGTCTTGTGGCCGGTGGTGAGCTGACGATGTGCCATCCAGTCTATGAAGTCCTCGAAACGGAAGCGTGGGGATGACGAAGAAGTGGAAGAAGAGACGCCCGAGGTCGTCGCTGTCGCGCAACCCGTCGCTCACAGTCCGCCTGTCGTTGTGGACGAAATTCCCTTGCCCGAGGTGTCTATTCCCCAAATTCCGATTCCTCAACTCCCTATTCCCGTTCCCGACCTTCCCGTCCCCATCCCCGTCCTCGCCCCCGTCCCCACCCCCAAAGTGCCTGCTCCCGAGATTCCCGCCCTCGACTCGGAGCCTGCCAGGCCCAAGAAACGCGCTCGGACGGCCATGCATACGGTCGCGCATACCGCAGCGGCAATGGTAGTCGGTGCGGCCGCCACGTGGTCCGCGTTGGCGTTCTCCTAAAGTCCGGTGGTAAAAATCGTCCAACGTTGTGATTGACGAAGACCGTATCCGTCTATTTGTGTGCATTCCATCCCCCCTCTTTTTTTTTTCTTCGCACGCGTAATGTACGTGTAGGACTCGCCCTTTTCCTCTTTGGCCTTCACTTTTTTTTCTTGTATCAGTTCAAGATGTGAACGTGTACGTACGTCGAGGTAGGATGTATAATTGTGTAGTTGAGCAATGTATGTGGTATGTATTACTGTTCGTCTCGACTCTTTCTTGGATGCAACTGGCAAGGCGCATGACTACTCATGAGTCATTTACTTGATGTCGGTCAAGTTTTCTCCAGCTCTCGACTAGTTTGACCATCGTCTCGAACCGCTTTTGCATCCTCGGGCTCCCTGCTTTCGTGTCTCGGGTCATTAGTACGCTAGCTCCCAAATCTGCTTTTCTACCTAAGATTCTGCACGGATGCCATTGTTTACTAATACACATTTTGGGGACTCGTTGGAAACGGACAACTTGATCAACCTTACATGACGGTCGTGACTCGTGACTCGTGTAGTAGGAATGTAACAAACTCACTAATCTGGAGTGTTGTGCTCCTTTTGAAGAATGGCTAATGGAGGTGGTTGTGAGCAGGAAAGCTAATAGATACCATCTCTGAGATACATATGCAAGGACATGACATCTTCATAACCCCCCTGATGGATGGCACTTTGCAACGTTTCCTTGAGATTTGGGTTGCACCGAATCAACTCCTTAAGCCCGACAAAATTTGGAGATGCTTTCATGCATGCTTCAGGCGGGGCACTGAAGAAGACATATGCCAGCGCATATGCTAGTAAGATCTCCGAGTCTAATGACAGACTGCGGTAATGTTGTGTCCTTTGGACCAGGTCATGTATTGTGGCATTTGCTGCTTCATAATTAGGGCTGAGAAGTTTGGCTGTAGTCTGTTCCTGCAAGGGGGAAGGTCGTTTGGCCACTGGCATGATGGATCAGTCGATGATTGAGCCCCTTTAGGGCGCGCGCGCGCAGCCACTGACAAATTCACAGCACGTACTCAACTCACATTGCGCTATGCCTACTCCCCTTCCGAAGGTTGACTCTCCTGAAATCCAACGTATCGCCGACGAGGATTCCGGTGACCTCAGCGCATACAAAATTTGCCTCGATTACGAAGAGGAACTCGCCGCATTCGAGGACAAGCTGCGCAATGTCAGGATTCTTGGCTTCTTGCTGCTCCATGTACCCAATCAGGGTGTTCGTTCTGAAGTCACCAAGTGCATACACTCGCTCAAGCACAGCAGCGACCTCACCGATGTCGGTGCATTCTTTGAACGTAGCGTCATCTTACCTTGTGAATTCTCCGCTTGTCATCTTCACTCCCCGCATGCTAATCTATCTTCCGTCTTGTCCAGTCAAGAAGTACAGAGGTCGAACGCCGAAACCCAGCGAACGCCCCTCAAGACCCTCCTTTGAGGTCGTAAAGGATCAGGTGAAGGTCGACATCACCCTGGCCCCCGAGAATCACGAGGATGCCAAAGATCGCGTCAGTGAATGACCCCAACTTTATTCCTCATCCCCCTTTCTCACTGCTCGCCTCGCAGGCCCTCGTTCGAGACAATTGGAGATGTGTCGTAACGGGTATACTTGACTGTAGAGCCCCCGAGCGTATCATTGCCCAACTTGATCCGACGACCGTCGGAGTCTATACACAGTGTACCCATATTATTCCAGAGGATATGTGCTTTGGTGTGGAACCTAAATCTAAAGAGAATATTAAGGTACATGGCCACAGGTGCTCACACTATAGCGAGGAACTCACATCTGGATGCCTAGCTTGACTATTCCGCTTCCGTACTGGCCGTTCTCAAGCGGTTCGGTTGTGACATCAACAGGTTCAATGGGGAGAATGTTCATTCCCTGACCAATGTCATCTCTGTGGAATCCAATGTCCACGAGGCATTTGATCGGCTGATGTTATACTTCGAAGCCACGGCAAGTTTTGGTATTGCTGCGTATTTTCTGTGCCACAACACTCATCAGGCACCGTTTCACTAGTCTCATGAAGATCGTTACGAAGTCAAGTGGTTTGGTCTGAAACCCCATCCCAACGTGCGCCAATTTGTTGAATTCTCAACCTCAGATCCCGAAAATCTTCCGGTTCCTGCGTACGAGCTGCTTGCCCTGCACGCCACTTGTTGCAAGGTTGCTCACTTCTCTGGTGCCGCCGAATACATAGATGAAATTTATCGCGATGCAGACAAATTAGATGTCTTGTCGGCTGACGGCACTTCAGGGGACATACTTGATTATGTATTGTTGTCCCTATTGAAACCGCGGGGCTCGAATCCGCGACTCTAACCCGCGACTCTATGAGCCGGCGTCTCGTCAGTCACTCCTCTGCTGCTGCGCGTGGTCATTGAATAATTTTCTCCAGTCAAAAATGGTTCGACAAGGGTACCGTTCGTCCTCAACTCCCGGACTGTAGCAGCTCGGTGCGATCACTTGCTGCAGACAAGAGACCTGGCGAGGCGCATATCGGATATGCGCAGCATAGTATTTGAACGATTATTCATGTCGTTTACTCGACGTTGGTCAAAATTTTTCCAACTCTCTCGACTGCGTTGACCGAACCGCTTCTGCATCCCCCTTACTTTCGTGTCTTGGGTCGATAGTGCTCTAGTTCTCAAGCCTGCCTCAATATCTCAAGACTGCCTATCTGCACGGATGCCATTCTATACTAATACACGTTTTGGCGACTCGGAAGAAATGGACAACTTGGAAAATACCACTGAACACAATTTGCGTGGAAAAACGGATAGACGCCAAGATGGAGGCGATTCAGAGTGCGCGCGCCGAGGCATTGGATGCGTTGAAGGGGGTGGTTGCTGAAGCAGAGGTCAGGTCTTCGTCTTGTGGCCGGTGGTGAGTTGACGATGTGCCATCTAGTCTATGAAGTCCTCGAAACGGAAGAAGAGACACCCGAGGTCGTCGCTGTCGCGCAACCTGTCGCTTGCAGTCCACCGGTCGTCGTGGAGGAAATTCCCTTGCCCGAGGTGTCTGTTCCCCAAGTTCCGATTCCTCGACTCCCTATTCCCGTTCCCGACCTTCCCGTCCCCATCCCCGTCCTCGCCCCCGTCCCCGCTCCCGAGGTTCCCGCCCTCGACTCGGAGCCTGCCAGGCCCAAGAAACGCCCTCGGATGGCCATGCATACGGTCGCGCATACCACAGCGGCAATGGTAGTCGGTGCGGCCGCCACGTGGTCCGCGTTGGCGTTCTCCTAAAGTCCGGTGGTAAAAATCGTCCAACGTTGTGATTGACGAAGACCGTATCCGTCTATTTGTGTGCATTCCATCCCCCCTCTTTTTTTTTCTTCGCACGCGTAATGTACGTGTAGGACTCGCATTTTTCCTCTTTGTCCTCTTCACTCTTTTTCTTGAATCAGTTCAGGATGTGAACGTGTACGTACGTCGAGGTAGGATGTATAATTGTGTAGTTGAGCAATGTATGTGGTATGTATTACTGTTCGTCTCGACTCTTGGATGCAACTGGCAAGGCGCATATGGGTAGCATGACTACTCATGAGTCATTTACTTGATGTCGGTCAAGTTTTCTCCAGCTCTCGACTAGTTTGACCATCGTCTCGAACCGCTTTTGCATCCTCGGGCTCCCTGCTTTCGTGTCTCGGGTCATTAGTACGCTAGCTCCCAAATCTGCTTTATTAA
>JAHZSR010000112.1:0-87615 GCA_025782845.1 Boletus coccyginus
GTATTTTCGACCCCAATCAATTCCATATGAGGACGAACCAGAGGTTTGGAGCTCTTCCCTTCGGGGAAGGGCAATTCAATGGAACTAACTCATTCAAGATGAACGGTAACTATGGGACTACTTACTTCCAGCCGCTGTTCGAGTACAACCCAGACTATCACCCTTCCCCGCCCGAGGGGAAGATCGCATCGCCGTACATTGATGCGGCGATCTTTCACACGACAACGTTCTACCTATCACTAAGAAGATATCTGGAGGAAGTATGCGATTGGGATGGAGCGCCGAGGAGCAAGCAGCTAATGCGTCATCCCCCTACAGTATATTTCGGCTGCACCCCATCCTATGAGTTACATGTGCTCCGCCTCCAGATCGATCGCCGCCGTCACCTCGAAGACATGCGCCGTTTTCGCACAGACGCTTATAGCATCCTACATTCTATCCTAGCAGTACTAACTCTCCCGCAGGCATTCGATTGCCTGCAAGAGACCGCGGCAGTCATATTTATTGATGGCACAACCATCGCCCCCGCTGCAGTTCACTGGGGCGAGTTCTTTCAGCAACGAGCACCCTCCGCCAATCCCCTCTTCACGCTCGAAGAGATCGGGTTCCTCCGATCAGCAAGCGGAACGCTCCGTTTCATGGGTGAGATGGAATTAGCTGATCTTATTGATCAGATCTTGCAGATCCCTCTCCCAGACGAAGACCTCGTCACCCAGCTCCTCCACGATTTCCACCTCGACGACCCCAACTCACTCGCCGGCCGCCGCGCTGTCTTCTTCTAGATAAGATCAGTAGAAACGCTAAGAAAACGCTTACCAGACAACCAATCTTATCTCCACGGATAGTAAACCTTTAGCAAGGTGAAGAGAGTACTCTTCCCTGGTCGAGTTGGTACTAGAAATAAGTATCAATCTCGTAGAAAGGGGTTGACTATCAGGCACGTGGTTTGTTCGTCAATCGTCAACAAGGTTGAGGGTGATTGGGGGTTCAGCAAACTGTTGAGGGTTTGGATTTCAGCTGGGGTGGTGTACAAATTGTACACTGGATAGTTGGGGGAATGGTCTAGACAACTTCTTGGGTTGCTAGAAGGGTACTCTGTAGTGACTAGGGTTACTTCCCTAAGATGCCAATTAGCTCCAGTCGATTAGGAATGCTCAATTGGGTAGGTAGCGTAAATACGCTTCACTTTCGCTTACTGATTCACACACGTCACTTAGTCACACAGAACAGCTTTTCCTAAACTGAATCTATTATGTACTAAGGAGTTGGCAATCAGCTTAAATGTGCTCGACTCGACCCTTTTCCCAGGGTACTAATGAACTATTAGGTCTCCCTACTAGCTGGGGATCTATTCCCTTTAGTTGCCCGCTCTGGGGCTTTCTCCCTAAAGGTGTCCTAACTGTCCCTATCCTAAGGGATACAGTATACTCCTAACTTGGGTCTAAGTAGTTCTATTTATAGCGTGGGAAACTTCTCTACACAGCCTCACTGTTTGTTTGTAGAGGGGTGCACTTGTGAGCACTCGTTGGTTGAGATTTACTCAAGTAGGAACCTTTTTCCTAAAAGAGGGAACCTGCCAAATGGGGCTGAATCGCGCTCCTTATATAGTAGTTTACATGTGGCTGTGCTACCTTCGGTTCCGAGGTGGCTGTGCCAAGATATGACTCATACTGACTCATACTGACTCACTTTGACTCAACCTGTCAGAAAATGACTTGCAATGAGCTAAAAATAGCCTTTGGCTTGGCAATGACTCATACTGACTCATGCCGACTCATTATGACTCATTATGACTCATGCTGTGCAGGTCACATGATCATTCTGCTAGTCTAGGGGCAGTGCTTTGGCTAGTCCTCATCTGACTCACTTTGACTCATATTGACTCATTATGACTCATGCTGTGCAAGGTCACATGATCTGAGTCAGGTGATTCGCAACTGAGGTCACATGCTCCAATTGCTTCTCTGACACTTGGCTAAGTACTCAAGGATAAAAGAGATATTAAGAAAATGGTTTGCTAAGTAGTTGTAGGTAGTAATAAAAGTATGTTGGAAGAAATCATTTTGTTTCTCCACAACCTGTGAATGAACAAATAAGGAAAAATAGGGATACATACTAGACACTATGGTCTATATGTCCCTCAATTAGCTAAGCATTTGGACCGTGGGAATATAGTAAAAACTCAAATCTCGGGTCAAATATCTAACATCACATATACAATAACTATGTATCCGCATCCAAACAGTTTGGTGCAGGTCATCACCCCGACATCTCTTATGCTGTCTCGCAAGTGTCGTGTTTTTCATCCAATTACGGCCAAGTGCACTAGGACGCCGTTTGGCGAATTTACAGGTACCTACTCGGAACGAAGGACCTGCGGTTGACCTATGGAGGGGGAGAGAAACAGCTCCTTGGGTATACTGACGCCGACGGCAGTGTCACAGAGGACCACCGACGGCAGTGTCACAGAGGACCACCGACGGCAGTGTCACAGAGGACCGCCGTGCAATCTCAGGCTACGCCTTTCTCATTGATGGCAGTGCTGTGTCCTGGAGCTCAAAGCGACAAGAAATTGTTTCACTCTCGACAACGGAAAGCGAGTATGTAGGTGCCACGCACGCCACGAAGGAAGCCCTTTGACTTCATACCCTCATATCCAGCCTCTTCGCACCTATCCCACAGCCAACGACTCTTTTCTCAGACAACCAGTCAGCGATCGCACTCGCCAAAGATCATCAGTACCACGCGCGTACCAAGCACATTGACGTGCATTTCCACTTCATCCGCTGGATTGTCGACAATGGCAAAATTCGACTCATCTACTGCCCCACTGGTGACATGGTCGCCAACGTTTTTACCAAGGCCCTGCCGTCGCCGAAAGTCAAGCACTTCGCTGCCGAACTTGGACTGCGCGCAGCTTGAGGGGGAGTGTCGGAATGCGCAAGCGTGCGCGCCGCCAATCTCATACAGATCCATTGCACAGAGCATGTCGTTTGGCTCCGGACGATGTACCACACAACGCGCACACAGCCCGACATGTTTGATTACTTACACGTTCCCTCAGATATGATGCATTCTACTTTTATTTCGTTATCGTTGCATTCTTTGTTTACCCCATTAGATAGTTGGCTTATGTCTACGAGTACTTAACAGCCCCGTTCGTAGTCGTCACCTCAGTCTGTCTGCCCTGCAATGACTGAGGTGAGTATCATTCACATAGATCGTACCGGACTTATACTTACTTCATACGTAGCGCTTTGTTTAGGTGAATATCATTTAGTCCGTCTGCCCCGCAATGACTGAGCGCTTTGTTTAGTCTTTTACATGGCTTCCACACAGAAGTCGCTTGCCTTTTCAGTCAATTTTCAGTCCGATGGTTCAGTGCCATCAGTGGTCACCGGACCACCACCGTGTTGAATCCAGGGCGGCAAGCCAGTATTGATTAGAAAGGTACTTGTATCTTCCTGTCGGGGCGCACTAGAATAGTGTACTCATCTACCTGCCAGTTGAACATTTGCATTCATGGACAGAATCTCTCACAGCCCACAGTCTTAGTCACCTCGGTGATCGCAAAGCGCTGCAACTCTGCTCACCCGGCCACCCCGTGCAACCTACCTCTTCGACTCAGGGCCCTGCAATTGATCTGCGTAGTAGCTGCAACCAATCTGGAGCTATGGGGGACCTTGAGCGGGCAATTGCACTCTACCGAGAATCACTCGACCTTTGTCCGCAAGGACACCCAGCGCAGTCATTGTCGTTGAACGGCCTTTCAGTTGGTCTCTCCACCCGGTACCAGCAGCTCTGGAAAATAGAAGACCTCGACGAGGCCATCGTCCTCAGCCGAGATGCACTTGACCTTCACCCACAAGGACACCGAGATCGGTCAGTGTCTTTGAACAACCTTGTAGTTGATCTCTCCAGCCGGTACAAGCACCTCGGGACAATAGAGGACCTTGACGAGGCCATTGTCTTCTGTCAAGAAGCACTCAACCTCTGCCCACATGGTCACCCAGATCGGTTGATGTCTTTGAACAATCTTGCAGTTGATCTCTTCACTCGGTACAAGCAGCTGGGAAGAATAGAAGACCTCGATGAGGCCATCACCTTCGACCAAGATGCGCTCGACCTTCGTCCACTAGGGCATCCAGATTGGTTGACATCTGCTCTCTCCACTCTGTACGACTCGGAGCAACTCGGGGAGGCGGAGGACCTTGATGAAGCCATTGTTCTCGCCAGACAAGCACTTGAACTTCACCCACCAGGGCACTCGGATCAGTCAGTGTCTTTGAGTGCCTTTGTAACTGCTCTCGCTGCTCGGTACAAGCAACTTGGTGGAGTGGAGCATCTCGACGTGGCCATAGTTCTCGGCCGAGAAGCACTCGACCTTCGTCCCAAAGGACACCCAGGTCGGTCAATGTCCTTGAACGGCCTTGCAGCTGTTCTCTCCGCTCAGTACAAGCAACTTGGCAGAGTGGAGCATCTCGACGAGGCCATAGCTCTCGGCCTAGAAGCGCTCGACCTTTGCCCCCAAGGGCACCCAGATCGGTCGATGTTTTTAAAGTGCCTTGCAGATAATCTCTACACTCGGTACAAGCAATTCGGGGGGGTGGAGGACATCAACGAAGCCATTGTCCTCAGCCGAGAAGCTCTCGGCCTTGGCCCACAAGTGCACAGATATCGGTCAATGCTCTTAAATGACCCTGCAGTTGTGCTCCCCCCTCAGTACAGGAAATTCCGGCAAATGAAGGACCTCGACAAGGCCATAGTCCTCAGTCGAGAAGCACTTGACCTCTGCCCGCAAAGGCACCCAGATCGGTGGATGTCCTTGAATGTCCTTGTGGCTATTCTTTCCACTCGATGCAAGCAGTTTGGGGGAGAAGATGACCTTGATGAGGCCATTGTCCTCGGCCGAGAAGCACTTGACCTTTTCCCACGTGGGCACCCTTTTCAATCCTACTCCTTGAACAACCTTGCACACCACCTCTGTGATCGGTTCACACGTTTGGGGCAATTGGAGGATAAAGAGGAGGTGTTCAGTCTCTACAGTCAACTGGCACATGGGCCCCAGCTGGCGTCTTCCACTGATCTTTACGCCACTAGAGCATGGGTCCGTATGGCCCAACATTTCCAGCATCCCACCATACTTGACGCATATCAAACCTCTCTTCGACTACTTGCTCAACATCTGGCCACTCAGCCGCCATCACTTCAACATCTTGCCACGCTCAAGAACCTCACATCGTCACTCGCAGTGGACGCGTTCTCAGCCTGTCTTCATGAGCACGCTCCCGCCCATGCAGTCGAGCTTCTTGAACAAGGTTGTGTCATTTGGAGCCAGCTTGCCCGCCTCAGTTCTCTGCTTAAAGATCTCGCGATATCTGGCCGGGTAGGGATACCGCTGGCAGACAAGTTTATGTGGCTGGCCTCACTCATCCGCAAGGCCGTCAATTCACCCGGTGCAGGTCAGCACGAACGCCTGCGCCATCTCAACGCCAAAATCCACAGAGTTGTAACCAGTATTCGTGACCTACCTGGCCTCTCTCGTTTTCTTCTTCCCTCGCTCTTCCCCGATCTCCAATGTGCGGCTGGTGAGGGGCCGGTCATCATCGTCAATGCGAGCGAGTATAGCTGTGACGCACTTGTCGTTTTACTTGACCGCGATCCTGTTCATATTCCATTGCAGATCACACAGGAAGGTGTTCGAGACCTGTCAACAGAGCCCCACACCTTGGCTGGGCAGCTTCAAGACACAACGAGAGGACTTGAGCTTCTGGCCTTCTTATGCAAACTTTGGGATCAGATCGTTTCGCCCGTCATCGATTTCCTTCAGACAATCCATCCACCTCAATCACGCATCTGGTGGTGTCCCACTGCCGAGTTCTCTGTCCTTCCCTTGCATGCTGCTGGTCCCTATAGGGAGGGTCAACGGAATCTCGCTGATGTCTACATCTCGTCCTACACTCCAACCCTGACTGCCCTCATTCGTGCTAGACGGCACGATCCATCGAGTTCTTCAGCTCAACGGAAACGTTTCATTGCCATCGGCCAAGCCAAAGCTGTTGGCGAGAGTGAACTGGATTCGGTCGGCGCGGAACTGGATGGCATTGGACAGGTCGTTGACGGCCTTGCCACATTCACGCGCATATATGGAGAAGAATCTTGCATTTCTAGGGTCGTCGAAGAGCTTGGCAAGAATGATTGGGTGCATCTTGCGTATCGTAGTATTCCAAATGCGGAGAAGCTGTTCGAGTCCGCATTCGCTCTGCACGACGGACACTTTACGATCCAACGCATTATCGGGTGCGATTTGAAGAATCCGGAGTCTGTATATCTCTCTGCGTGTCATACGACTGTCGGAGACAGGGTGTGTCCAGACCGGACGATCCATCTGGCATTGGCGATGCAGTTTGCTCGGTTCCGTTCTGTGATTGGGATGATGTGGGAAGTGGACGGTAGTGAAACGAACGAGATCGTGTCGACTTTCTATAAACATATGGTGGACGAGTCTGGTCGTCTTGATCACACCCGCGCAGCGTTTGCGCTGAACAAGACAATGAAATCTGTGGATGTACCATTGGACCAGCAGATTCTCTATATCCATCTTGGTGCCTAGTTCTGGTATGTCTTCATTTGTTCTCTCACTTTACATTACCCATATGTCCATCGTTTTGGAGTGTAAGGGCTAAATCTACACGACTCAGATCCTCGCGCCTGGTAGCTATAGTAATTCAAAAGCCGAATGTCATGCGAGAGCGCAATGGGATCCAATGATCCAAAGGTACCGACGCCCTTGCCTTGTCGAGGGAACTTTTGGAGGATTCCACGAGGCGGGATCTCGTTTTGTCAAAACTACATATGACTCGGAGGTGGTCATCAACGGCCACAGATGGCACTGCCACTTTGGGGCGCAGAGGAAGAACGATCACTCGATCGATCAGACGATCCAGCTATAGAAGGTAGTAGCTTGTTTGGTCTCGATCACACATTTGGGACATGACGATAGACATAACTATGTACTCGAGATGAATGATTTACAACGGTGGGTACTTGTGATGTCGCTAAATCTTACTGTAATGAAATCACCGTGCGTTTCGCATTCTCGGACCTGGACATTTCCTTTGGCCAAAAATCACTAGCACCTCCAACAAGCCAAGTGTGCTTGTTGGAGTGAGCGTTGGGGATGAGCCGCACCGCGCCGCGCCCCCGGGGCTCACAATCGTTTGTTCAAGGGTACTGCATGTTGTAATTGGAAGCGAACCAAGAGAGCATCGCCAAGATTGGTCAGATAGTCAGGTTTGTCCGGGTAGTTGTTGGAAGTGGTCTGTGTGGCCTTCTCGAGCCAGCCGATGGCCTGATCGAGGTCGTTGGGGTCACAACAGAGCTGAAAGCGTCTCTGCAACGCGAACCCAAGATTATTGTATCTGATAGGCCGGTCAAAGTAGTCGTCTGGGGGCTCCTGTACGGCCGCGTCCAACTCTGATACTAATTTCTTAAGTTCAGCCAAGTCATCAGAGTCCCTGAGCCTAAAGCGTTCATACGTCTGAAGCACAAGGGCTGCAGCACGACGTTCATGGGTATCCTCGAGGCAGGCATTCATCAGCTCATCGACGAGCTCGCGCAATTCTTTGGTTGATGCTTCATCTCCCATTCCATACCGATACAAAAGAGCTTGGGATAGGTGCAGCAGTGTCATTGGCCGGTCTTGGTGACCCCTCTGGCGCAAGTTGAGTGCTTCCCGATAGTGAGAGATAGAATTCTCAAAGTTGTGGGACGTGCCATGGAACTGATAGGTGAAAATTTCGACTTTGGCGAGGTTGAACAGGGCAGCAGCGCGACACGGGTGTTCGTCAGGGCACTTGGATAGAGCACGCTCGAAATGTGCAACAGAAGATGCGAGGTTTTCTTCTTGGCGGTCTCTTTGGTAACGAAAGAGAGCATCGTGCCCAGCGTCCGTTTCTTTCATCACTTCTATGGGCACTGAAGACTCTCCCGGGTCGAGCTAAAGGGGGGGGGGGGTGTCAGAGGGGATGACGGTGGTAGTAATAACAATTCACTTACAGTACCATCGACTTGGTTTGAACCAGGCACCAAATAATAATTGCATTGCCACCGTTGCACAGCGACGAGGAGGGAAGAACATGGTAATGCAGGAACCGAGTCCATATTGAAGAATACTGTGAACACTTCAGTATTTGTAATATGAACACAGAGGATCGTAATCCTTACGGTCAGTCCGATCGAGTAGATCACCTACACTTATTTCCAGCGTGCGGAGGGGTTCTCCTTTTCCCAGCATCGGAGCAAATTCGAAAGACGCAAAAACAACCAGTCAGACCATAGTGGATGGATCAGACGGCCTAAGTAGTTGTAAACACAGATGAACTACAAGGAAGCTCGAGGGTCCCGCACAGGTGAATCCGGTCGTCCCATTGGATAACGCGATCATATACTGGTGCAGCCTTGTTTTTGGTTCGTCTGAACGTGCCTCCACGACACTCGATTTGAACATAGAACCCAACAGGAACGCGTCCAAGACCGACAGTAACATTTTCGGCCCGGATATCTACGGGATGACTGTTACCTCTCCGTGAGATCAAAGGTAAAAGGTACGTACGTGTGATGACAATTTGTACATCATCACTCACAGCTGTAGATTGCAAAGCATCCGATTTATGATGTGTACTGTTGATGTCCTCACTATAAATGCAGCTTAATTGACAAGTCGAACGTCAGGGAGCGAACACCTGCCTTTGGCTTTGAAGATAAACAGCATCTAAGAAAAAAATATAAATAGCAGCACTTAATGGTATGGCAACAAAATACTTGCTGCGATCAGAGCGGCAACTGTATTCTTTTGATAAAAACTCCCGGAGTGTGTCCTCTTCAACCAGCTCCGAGTGTGACAGCTGGACAAACGGTCGACATGTGCATGTCTGAGAGCAAACGCAACAACACACCTTTTGCAACATGTCTATCCATTCATTGTCATGAGTAATGGCCACTTGAGCTTCAGAATTCTAGCGAAAGGATGAGTATATCGTGATATTCGTCAGTCTATCGCGCAGACCTTGTCCAGTAGGTAGCGGTTGATGAGATCCGAATAATGGAGGGGCTGCATGATGGATCAGTCTTTGAAGATGTGGTACCTCGAATGATTGTACCAACTTGGGATAAGCGCGGATTGTATTCGACAGCTGCACTAAGTCAGCATCGTAATATAATGATATGTCAAAAGACTTACTGGCAATTGGAGGCAGCCACGATGGACACATAGCAAGTAGCTTCGCCAGAAGGGCGAGTAGTATTGCACCGAACGAAACGATGGTGCTCTGCCATCCTGTCACGTGCTCAACCACAGTCAGCTTTCCGGCCAATCTCACTGTCATCTTGAAACCTTTTATGAGGACTGTTTGGTTCTCGTAGCGGTTGTCTCTGGGCCCTGGCCGACAATCCGCCTGGAATGCACAAGTCCATTTGTACGCCCCAGTTTCACCGTGAGGTTGCTCCACAAGGATTCCTCTACCAGGCAGACCCTTGTCGAACGATGCCAAGGTCCATGAGCGCGCCGTATAGACGCCGGTGACCAGGTAGAGGGAGTCCCGACGAGCGAATTTGCACCATGGAACTGCATATTCCTTTGCAAATTCCCGAAATCTCTCAAACTTATCTTCGTTCCGGAGCTCAGAGAGAGTTGCACCAGATGGGAGGATAAGTATGGCGCCTGTATTGGAGGTTGCGGTGAACTTGTAAGCCAACCTCAGACTGGTACCAGGTTAGAGTTTGACGCAGTGTTTACGATATAGACATACTTCAAGCCATCGATGTGTCGCTCGACGCCAGTTATGAACAGATGGTCTTCAGGGAGAGCAAGTGGACGTCTGGTGAACGCGTTTTCCAGCGGAATAGGGTCGAATGGAGGGACACCACGCTGACAAAGCTCTGCTGGGAGGGGGAAACATATGTTGAAAAGGCAGGTGAATTCACCATCGTTGTCGACGTAGCCAACATCTCCAATCTGAAAACCCTCCGTGTTATATGGGGTTCGGAGTCCACTGGATGGCTCGGGATTGAACAGAGGGTACCCACGATTCTGTTGTAGGTTAGCTGCGTACACACCTTGCGAAGAGCTGCTCATTTGTGGGGTCAGCTGTAGCATATGTTAACTTGGGCTGTTGAACTTGAGGACTCTCGCCCGGGCCAGTGGACGGTTTCAGCTAGTAGAACTTGTCGGCGGCAACGTCGTATCCTTTCACTGCCACTCGGATTTGTCCGTCACTAATGTAGTATGGTCGACCTTACTACTAGTAATCGTCAAGTACTGCCCACCCAGCCAGCCCATGCAATCAGTCTCTTCGACTCACTTTGCAATTGATCCCCGTGGTAGCTACAACCAACTCGGAGCGGCGAGCGACCTTGAGCGGGCCATTGTCCTCTACCGAGAGGCACTCGATATTCGCCCACAAGGACACCCTGCACGGTCATCCTCGCTGAACAGCCTTGCAGTTGGTCTCTCCATTCGGTATCAACAGCTCGGGACAACGGAGGACCTCGACGAGGCCATCGTCCTCGGCCGAGAAGCACTTGCGCTTCGTCCACGAGGACACCGGGATCGGTTGGTGTCCTTGAACAACCTTGCAGTTGATCTCTCCAGCCGGAACAAGTACCTCAAGACTATAGAGGACCTTGACGAGGCTATTGTCCTCGAGCGAGAGGTACTTGACCTCTGCCCACATGGGCACACAGATTGGTCAATGTCTTTGAACAACCTTGCGGTTAGTCTATCCACTCGGTACAAGCAGCTCGGTCGCGAAGAGGACCTCAATGAGGCCATCACGATGCTGGAGATGGTTGGAGACGACGCATCGAACGCCGGGAAACAGGACGAAGCAGTTGCAGCTTACTCTGCCGCGTTGTCGCTCGGCCCCACAGTTCCCAACGCCGTACTGATTAAGTGGGCGAACGCGATATTGAAACGTGGCTCGGCGCTTGAAGTATTGAGTGCTGCAACCAAGGTTTGCTTTTCGTGATGGTTCGGAGATGGATAGTGACTCTCTTTCGGCTTAGTTCAGAGTTCCGCGATTTATCGTCTACCGTGTTATTTGCGACATTCTAGAAGGGGATGGTCGCCTCACAAATGCGGTCGAGTGTTTTCTACAAATGCAGAATGAGCTACCAGAGAACGCAGGTGTGCACGATGAGCTAGCGGAATGGGTATTTGGTGGGTGGTTGCAGCCGCAAATACCCATCGCCCTTGGTACAAACATCGAATACCTAGACTTCAAAGCGCGCTGTACGAAGGCATTAGAACAGGACGGAGATGTCGCTATGGACTCTGCGTTATACGAGGACGCTGTTGCCCATTACTCTACAGCTCTGGGCCTCGATCCTTCATCGGAAGTTCTGTCGACCAAACGAAGGAAAGCACGAGCTGGGATTGGATCATGGGAGGATTCCATCGTCCTCGGCATCTGTGCCATGGACATAAAGGCACGCTCAAAGCCGATGCGTGAGATCCTAACACGCCTCGTCGAGCGGTCTCGTGGCGCAATCGAAGTCAAGGTCTTTAGTGAAAAGGACATCCTCGACGAAGGTTCGCCCTTGCCCCCCCCTCCTGCCACATCCTCATCCCCTTCAGATGTCGAAAATTGGCCACGTTGCGACGTTCTCATCTCCTTTTTTCCAACGGACATTCTTCTCGAACAAGGCCATCTCTTATGCCAAGCTCCGCGGCCCCTTTTGCATAAATAACCTCCCCCTCCAGGCCCTCCTCTGGGACCGTCGTCTCGTCGGCGCCATCTTGGACCATCTTCACATCCCCACCCCAAGACGTCTAGAGGTCTCCAGAGATGCAGGTCCACGCATCGATCCCGATCTCAAGCAACTCGTGTTCGACGAACTCGGCATCCTCCTCGGCGACTTCCGCGTCAACCCAGAGGTATCCATGCGCGACGATGGCGACGCCATCATCATTGATGGCAAAGTCTTGGAAAAACCTTTTGTCGAGAAACCCGTCAGCGGTGGGGACCACAACGTGTACATCTATTTCCGTGGGGGTGGGGGTCGTCGCTTGTTCAGGAAGGTTTGTCCCTTGTTTCCATTCCCACCCTCCCTCATCCCCGTCCCAGGTCGGAAACAAGTCCAGTGACCTTGATCCGACCCTCAATTACCCCCGAACCGATGGCTCTTACATCTACGAAGAGTTCATCGATGCCGACAACTCGGAGGACATCAAGGTTTACACCGTCGGTACAGACTATTTCCTCGCAGAAACACGCAAGTCTCCCGTCGTAGGCGGCATCGTCCGCCGAAATACCGATGGCAAAGAATTACGGTACCCCCTTATCATCCTCCTTCCTACCCTATCTCAACCCTATCATCTTTCCAGCTTCATCACCCGTCTCAGCGAACAAGAAAAGTCCTATGCTGCCAAGATCTGCCAAGCATTCGGTCAGAATGTCTGTGGCTTCGATATGTTGAGGTGCCGAAGCAGGAAAACTAGTCAGGTAATTGATGTCAATGGTTGGAGCTTTGTAAAAGGCAACGAGCTCTATTACGGTCTGCGTATTTTCCAGCCCGTCACATGTGCAAAACACACTCACCTTAGTCTCACCAGACAAAGCAGCAGAGATTCTTTCTTCTCTCTGCACTCGCGTATCGTCTTCCATAGACCGTCCTTTACCTCCAGCCGACGCCGTGTCCCAGTCCACAAGCTGGCGCCTCAAAGCGAATGTGACCGTTTTCCGCCATGCCGATGACACGCCAAAACAAAGGTTGAAATTCGACTTCCCGATCATTGATGTGTGGATGCAACCTTTCATCCGCCTGCTCGACGGAGAAAAGGAAGAGATTATACTCCTGGAGAGGGAGCAACTGAACCTCGTCGTGAAAGCGGTCGATGAGGCAAAGTCTCTTGGCGCTGACGGCGATAATCTCGCGAAGCTTACGCGGCTGAATAGCGCTCTTTTCAGTATGATTGATCTGCCTGGAACGAAGATGCAGCTCAAGCCCATATACTCGAGGCGGCAGGCTGGTCAGCCGCAGAAATTAACCAAGTTAACTCTGGAATTTACATGGGGTGGCGAAGTAAGGTTCTGTTTGCTGTCACTCTGTGCCCTTCTAAAGCATTGTCATCCGCAGTTTACACATTCGGCAAGATACCAATCTAGAGATCTCGGCGAGAATATGAAGAAAGACCTTTCCATCATGAGTAGGTCATCATTGCAATTGTCCGCGGCTGGGGCGGCTCATGTCTCCGCGGGTAGATAAGGATGCCCTCCAGAATGTCACGGTAAATTTCAACTCCGTGACTTGCACGGCCTCCTAGTTGATCCTACAGCTTAGATTTACACCTCATCCGAGCGACGCGTTATTACCTCGGCAGAAATATTTGCTGCAGCTCTGGCCGGACCGGTTTCCTCCCGCTCTTCCCTGGATGACATTTTGACCGATACAATGATAATGCCACATAAGAATGGTTCAAGTTCTCATGGGGGACCCCCCGCTCTTATCATCCGCAAGGATCTTTTAGACGGCTCAAATGCCGCAAAAGATCTCATGGACGATGTCAAGAAGCGACTCCAGATACTACTCAGGCCCGGTGAGCCTGAGAAACGACCTGAGCTCACGTGGCCAAAGAGCATGAAGAAGGAACCAGTCGAGGTGGTCAAAGTAAGTACACACGGAACACCCACATCTACTCATCTTATCTCGTAATCTAGGAAGTGATCGAGCTCCTGAGCTTGTTCCGCGCTATCATGCGCAAGAACTTTGAAAGCTTGGATGTTGGTAAAATTCAAGAGCGCTGGTATGTGTAAGGTGACGTGTCCAATCGATTGGGATTAAACGCCACCTAGGTGCTGCGGAGATGAACCATGGCTCTTCCGAGAACGCTGGGAAAATTTGTTTGAAGACTTTTGTGACGTGGAACAGAAAAAGTTTGATCCCTCCTGTGTACGTGAGAAAAGGCCGCTGGCGTGCTACTAATATCCAATGTCTTGTCACAGGTTTCCAAACTGTACGACACCATTAAATATTGCGCCCTCCATCATCGGCAGTTCTTATTTTCTATCTTTGACGAGCATGCTGGACAAGGCACAGATCCGAACTATGCACAAGATCGCAAGCTCCACGAACTATATGGTCGTGCAAAGGCCCTTTTTGACTTGTTCGCCCCACAGGAGTACGGCATTGATCCAGATGAAAAGTGCGTTTAACCCACCTTTTTCGTCAATCCCAACAAATATTTTCCCCCGAATCTAGGGAAGAAATGGGAGTCTTGACCTCACTTCCTCTGCTTCGAAAGGTCGTTGAAGACCTCGAAGCTGCCCGTAACAACGGAGGAAGTTCTGTCACAGTATACTTCACAGAGGAGAGCCACATCCACACTCTGGTTAACCTCGTTTTACTATCTGGATTGCCCATAGCCAACAGACGAATCCCAGAATTGGATCATTGCGTGCGTGACCTTTGAATCCCAGCCCGCCAAGAATAGAGCTAATTTACACGATGCAGTCACACATCACGTCCGTTGCTCGGTCCTTGTGTCTGAAAATGGTCTCACTATTCTTTTGTCACAGTTTCGAGCTTTATGAAAGGAATTTTGGTCGTAGTAACTCTGACAAGGAGTACTCTATCAAGCTATTTGTGAGCGAAGGCGCTCACTCGTCCAATGTGCTCGACTCCGTTTTGGATGCCCGTCATTTTCTCAACGTTCAGCCTCCACGGTAATTAGTTCAGTGGAGCTGTATGGACAATTGATAGCTCACAAAACGACTTTAGGAAATTGACTCAGCACTTGCCGTACAATTTGGTAATAGAAAAGCTTTCGAAGCATTTCGGAAGGTTCAAGGACAGGTATGTTCGTTTTGCGTTGCGTCGAGGGTGGTGCCGACGTCGGTGTGGTGGATATACTGACGTTGATGTTCGCGTTTGTGATTGGGATGCATAGGTCAAAAAGCTGGGTCGAGGAAGAGGGCGAGATATTCCGCAAGGGCACGGTGTTACTCGGTCCCGAAGAGATGGAGGGAGAATACGCGGGTGAAGACCTTCGACGCGAGGTCCGTCCCGTCTCCTATTTTTCAACAACCCTCATCCCGAACCTTACCCATCCCTTTCGTCCCGCAGCTCCTCGAAGCGATGGTCGAGCGCCCACCCCCGCGCGGCATCATCGACGACTTTGGAATGGAGGCCAGCATCCAAACGGGACCGTATGACGACGTCCCGCCTTCTCCCTCGCTCTCGTCTCCATCCGCACCTGCGTTGCCGAGCTCGCCGATGTCGCCAAGGGCGAATGGTCCCGGGAGGGCGTTTCCGCTCTTGAGAGGCCCGACATAATAGGGGGCTTGAGCTGTGGAACTAGCGAGGCTGGCTACATGCGTACGCATATATGCCACGTACGCCACTCCCCCCTGTTGGGTAGCTCCATGTTCATATGCGTTGTCATGGGTCACGGCGGAGTCGGACCGTTTACTTACATACTATGGGATCAAATCGCGTTTAATTCGATGATATACCCAGCCTGTGGATTTTACAGTAAGTAACTGTCTTTCGAGTTGACATCATCCCCATCGGAGCTTTACGATGTGGTCGACTGCTTTTTTCTCTCCAAGACAGTCGACGAAAGATCTAGGAATTACAAGTTCTTGGCCGCCGTCTGAGAATGAGTACCTGCACCCCGATGGGTGATGTGTGCAAAAGACCTACCTGCGACGCATACGCTCCGATGAGTTTGAACGCAGGTGGTTTGAGTCGACGATTGGATGCGACTGAAAGGTATTCCAGCGTTCCTGGGATGAGGAGCGCGTGGAGCACCGGCTTCAACTTCTATCGTCGGGAGGTCAGTAGACGACGACAAGAGGAACGCGATCGACAAACGGAGTCGTCCAAGTCACACAGCCGTTGACTCGGGCAGGGCAAGGGGAGCACGGAAAGAAATACATGTTCGACTAAGTGGGGCACGTACACGAAGTTACGTCGGAGCTAAGTACGCTACCTTTGACACGTCGACAACTCGACAATGTTCCATAATACATACTTAATCCGTGTCCTTTACCTGACGTCAGTACACCGCACTATCGGCGCAGGGTTGAAAAGGCGTTCACCAAACTTTTGCTTGCTCTAGGCTCTCCCTGAAGACCATTTGCTCATGACGCATCTAGCTGCCCTCTTCACCAAACGAGGAGGTTGCTGACCTCACGCCTCATGATCATCCCAACACCCCCACCGCTATCTCAACGACCTCGGCAACTCCTTCCTCACTCGTTACAAGTTGCTCAGAAAACTGAGCCACCTCCAGCAAAGGCACAGGGATACTGTCAACCTCATCCCTGACGGTTACCCCGACAGACACACCCGTTTGAATAACATTGGCAATTCCTTCCTTACTGGTTTCAAGCACCTTGGGCCTCGGCGAGCTCAGTAACTTCGACCAAGCGATTTCGAGGCTCAAGGAAGTTGATCCTTGATCATCACCCTGGCAAACTCGGCCTTCTGAAGAGTCTCGGCGACTCCTATATCACTCGTTTCGAGCGCCTTAAGTGACCTCGAGGATGCAATTTCGATGCTCAGGGATGTTGTTGACTTAACTCCACTCCCCATGCTCCAGAATGTCTTGTTGGGTTTACAAATACCGTAAATGAGGATCATCGTGGGGCCCAACAAGTCAATCATCGACTAGCTCGTCGGTGAGTTTCGGCGTCGTGCCAATCAGGATAGAGTATTTAATCACTGTCATCAGATTCTACGCTTCCGACATCACGGCGTCTCTTTCGGCTTAGTTCAAAGTTCCGATGTTTCTCGTTTATCCCGTGATTTGCGACATTCTAGGAGGTGGTCGAGTGTTTCCGACAAATGCAGAACAAACTACCCAAGGACGCAGGTTTGCGCAATGAGCGAGCGGAATGGGAACTCGGTGGGTGGCTGCGCCTCTGACTTAGCCCGGGCTAATTCAAAAACCTCCCCAGATTTTCGAGGACGTTGTGATAAGGCGCTAGAAAGGCTGGGCTACGTCGCCAGGGACTCTAAGAATCGAGGCTACAACGCATTGTCACTCAACCCGACCAACACCAACATTCTCCTAAAGCGGAGTAGAGAGGCACAGAGTGCGTTTCACGTCACGTCAAATGGACCCCGCTGATCCATACCATCAGGACATCGAGCTCGGCCCATCCTCCCATAGGGGGTATGAGAGGAAGCATACTGCATTACACGGCATGGGGCGTCACGACGAAGCTTTCTAGGCATCCAGGGAAATGCTCTCAATGCTGGAGCAACCTTCGATTCACACCTTTGTGGTAAACCATTCTGTTAGTGTTGTACGCAACAGACGGTTTTGATTGGTCGTGGACAAAGCTTCGTAATCAATACGTCGATGCAACTGCCACGATCGAAGATGTGGTCGAGGAGAATATCCGCGACATACCACGTGTTCTCATCGACACAACTACTGGCCATTCCCTAACGTCAGAACACAGCAGGTAGCAGCCTCTTTCGGAGAGCTCTCGATCTACGGCGAGCTGCGGTCTTCAACGACTACCCTGCTCGACCATCCACGTATTCGGAAAGAAGTGAAGAGTTCTACCGATATGTGATGCTGTCGCACAGTCTCCTGGATCGACATTCCAAATGGACGAGAATATTTCGATGTACGAACTACCGGCATCTCCTGGGAACAGCAAGGTACAGAGGTTCTGTGAACTTGTGCGCTCTCTTCGCTTCCAGTGGGTATAGAGCAACACGATCGTCCACCTTCTTGGAGTCTTGTCCTCACGGGAGGAGTATCTGGAGCACTCGCGGGTGGACATACCAAAAGTGCATTGCTTCGAAGGTCGTCCAATTCTACACCGAGGACCGGAAACCATACCTTGTATTGGACATTTTCAATCGCAAGGAATCACCTATCATCATTTCGGAGATGGAACAGGCAATGAACATTGCCTCGCAGGGGTTGGCCATTCTTCAACCAGACTTAGACAGGGTCAGTGAGAAGGAGAAGCCCTACCCTTCCGGGTGTCAAACGACACGCGAGGAAGATAGCGCATACTCGTTGTTCGACATCTTCGAAGTCCCTATCCCAGTGGTATATGGCGAGGGCAATCATGCAGTCGGTCGCCTCCTGGAGTAAATTCTGACACGTTCGAATAATGTCATGCTTCTCGTTTGGACTGGGAGGGGCTCTGGAAGTCACCACAGCTACCTTCCTGTCGATCTGACTGTCTACAAAGAAATCGTGCCGCATGTTCCAGCTGAGATGGATGAGGTGGTCATGGCGTTGCGCTCATCGTTGCCTGACCTTTCCCTTGCCATGGCTTTGTACGAGCGGCTCCACAATCTCCCCCCACTGTCGTTCGTGGCTGATGTCGTATGGGTGACTCAGATTTCCTGGCATCGCATCCCCCGTCACCGACCTCGTTCCTCTCTCAGAATCAGAATCCGAGTCCGATCTCCCTATTTATCGTGCAACGTCGCCCATCGTTGGAGATGTCGAGATCAAGACTATGGCCGAGTTATCTGGGGTGGAACGTTTACTTCTCATTCACCCTGGATCAGCCCCCTCCTGGACCAGGATTTCTCGCGCGGCACCACCCTATTTGATGATACCACGTGCACTCTGCGGCTCGTCGTCCGGCTGAGGCAGATGGTTTGGGGCACTGTTACTTGCACCGCGCGGGTAATACAGACGGGTTGCGACGGATAGTTTATATCATGGTTTGAGTTCGCGAAGAGACATCGTTGACATTCAGACGGTTCTGGACTTAGATGTCATGACACTCAATATAGGTATGGGTTAAGGGTTGTGGGTTGTGGGTAATGGAAATGGAGGTACTTAAAATCCCTGCGAACCGAGTCAGGAGAACCCAAGAATCGCACGTCTACAATTCCGCTGTCTCGAGCAATAACTTGAAGTCAGCGCCGATACGTAGCGTCACTAACGCATCGAACTAAAATGTCTGAGGTCCGAAATACACCGGTACGTCTGATTGATCCTCACGAGTCTGCCTTTCTCTTAATCCTCTGTATCTTTCGATGGCAGATTAGCGAGGGGAATCCAGTCGAGATCGACCAGCGTGCTTTGGTTTGCAAAGTCCTTGCACGCTATCCAGGCGAATTTGCCTGTAAGAGGACCAGTCCTTTGATCGGAAATTTCTCGTTGTCAACATTCCCGATATCTTCATCATTCCAGTGTTCCGGGAATTGCTTCAGAACGCCGACGATGCGCAATCTTCCAATGTCGAAATTCATTTTAAGACCGCCATATCAAGGGAGGCAGATAATGGTTCACTGGTTCCACACAATGTGAGATTTTCCGATGCGAGACTCGGAGAGCCCTCATACTCTCATGTGCCGTGTTCTGGCGCTACTGACCTGATTCTTTTTGTCCAGGTTATCCAATGGACCTTCAAGAACAATGGGAATGTGTTTACGAAGGAAGATCGGACCCGACTCACAAAGATCGGTGTGTCACTTACCTCCCGAAGCACATAATTTCATACAACTTGTTTCGTACAGCCATGGGTAATCCCGATCCATCGAAAGTCGGCGCATTTGGTGTCGGTGAGTCAACTAATTTCTCTGAAAGTAACAGTCGATTAAGTACTCTGCAACAGGTTTTTACAGCTTATTTTCTGTGACCGACCGCCCGGTTGTGTCGTCTGATGGTAGGTCATGTTTAACTTTCGGTATGAAGGTGGTATAACGATAGCTGAAGGGTGTGCGATGGAGTTCTACTGGAAGAATGAAATGGTAAGGAGACCACTGAGTCTACCAGTCTCCATTCTCATTCCGACATTAGCTATATGTCCGCCAATCGCCGCAAACGCCATCTCCATGGACAATAATCGTGATTCCGCTACGGGAGCCTAGTCCGATGCCGGAAGCAATCGATTTAATGCGGTTTCTCGCGGCGTCTATCACATTCATGGTACACCTCGGGGGTGTGGCAGTTTTTCTCGATGAGAATTGCATTGGACGCATCGAGAAGACCACAGGACTCGCTGAAATCATCGACTTTCCTATTGCGTTTAACCACTCGAAGGCGATGGTTGTGGATCGGCTCCAACGTCATCGTAGGTCTCGCTTAGACTGTAGAACGCTCGCCTGACTATGGAATCGTACCAGGATTTACGATTAAAGCTGAGGCTAGTCCCTCGATTGATGAACCATCGTCAACAGAGGTTCCTTCTTTTCGTGGACAGTCTCCTGCAAGTCAATCACCACCACCTCAGCTCGGCACTACCTCTGGGGATCCTACAGGTCTTTGTACGGCCAAAGCCGAACTAGGTCTAACCGTATTTAGTGCAGACGTGGACGTCAAGGTGAACGAGAAGCTCTCAAAAGAATTAATTCGGTGTACAGGCAAGGAACCACCCCCTCGGCTCACGTATAGCTTGGTTTATGTGGGTTCTTTGGCTCGCCGGTTACTTGATGTTAGGGCTTACAGTTCAGTCGTGTTTAGGCCGGGAAAGACGATTATGATCGGAGCTTGGCTCAGGAGCACCAGCATCTCATGCCTATATTCCAAGGGCTTCGTGCAGATTTGAATGGGTCTGTGATCTTGGTACCAACCGTGAACATTTTTACTGATCCGAAGCTAGGGCATTGCATCCGAGGGTCTTCATTGTTCGTGTACCACTCCTTCCTGTCCTCTTGGAGTTATTAACGTCTTTTTCTAGGGCCATTCCACCAGTCAAACTACGGGCATTGGTGGTCATATGGCATCGTCCTTTATTCCTACCGTTGAGCGTGAATCGATAGATCTTGTGTAAGCTCTTTTCTCTGAACGTGGTGCAGTGCAGGTGCTCATTCAGGTCCCAAGTGATAGGAATGTTGCTAGTATGTACCTTACATCATTCCAGAGACGTTGATGCTAATCCCCAGTGATTTGCATAGTCTGGAATCGCGAGTTATTGTATGTCGGGGGCTTACTGTCTCGTACTGTTTATGAGTTGGAGCTCTCCGATATTGAAACCTCATGGTCCGGGAAAGAATCGGCTGAATCCAGATATGCCTTACGCAAGCGGTTCATTCACGTTCTCAGATTCTTCACCTTCCATGATTCCACGCCCTCGCCGACCGTTGCACTGGAGCTACAGCGCGCATTTTATGCATGTTCTACATCACCTCTGAGGCTTCTCTCTTCCGTCGGCGTCCACTATGCTTCAGATATCAGATCGTTCGACCTACTCTGCGACAAGTTCCTAAAGCACGTGCCCATGCTTTCACCGGATGTCACTGATGTAGGAGAGGGCATCATCAAGGCGTTGCCGGACGAGCACAAAATACGAACCATAACACTCTCGGATGTTTTACAGGATCTGCGTGGGCATACTCTCGATGAAGGGGAGCTTGTTGCCTATCTTCAGTGGCAGATTCGTCAGCGCTTCGCTGGGATGCCCGAACTGTTACAAGCGACCTGCTTTTGGGCCGCAGACGGAACAAGTGTCAAACTGTCGTCCATACAATACTTTATCAATTCCAGTGGTCCTGGAGCACATATCTTATCGGATGGACCACTGCCCGCCTCTCTCATGCCCCCCGAAATAACAAAACACTTCGCTCCCACAAGCCTTGCGAGTTTTGGCTGGCAAGGATTCACGATCGCAGACTGGTTACGATATATCTCTCAGCCGGAGATCAGATCGGCTAATCGAAGATATGACTTTGTTCGATCGACTGACTGGGCCGAGTCTGTCTTGCGCTCTGTTTCGTCCGCATGGTCAACCTCGGAGGAGCTACGCCATTTAGCCAAGTCGGTATTCGCTAATGAGAAGTGTATTCCAACGACGCATGGCCTATGTAGACCAGAGGACTCATATCACCCCAACCCCGCATTTGATGGCCTATCTCTCCCAGTGGTCCGGTTCGATTCAGGTGTTGGAATCACTACGGAGTTGAAGCAATTCCTTATAGCTTTAGGAGTTCAACAATGTCTTCCCCCTCGGCTTCTTTTCAAACAGTAAGTTGATACATAGCTTTCTTGCTCCGTTCGCTCAGTCAATGCATGCCAGGATGATAGAAACAGGAAAGTGGAAAACCTCCGATCTCATCAACTATCTCGTTCAAGTAGCTGATACCCTTAGCCCGGGGGATATCTCTGAATTGAAATTATACGATGCTTTTGCCAAGGATGGCGTCCAGACCGGAACTCTTTTTCGTGCAGACGAGCTCTACCCGCCGATAGACAGCTTCCGACAGCTTCATTTACCACTGATTGAATGGAGGGAGAGGTCAGAATGGGAGGACGCAGCTCCTGCTGGTGGATTGTTAATTTCGTGCTCGGAATTTCACTGAACCTTATTGTGAAGCTGAACTGTTGTATCGCCTCGGTCTACGTCGCTTTCCCTCCCTGGAGGAGATCATGAGCCTGTGTTCACAGAATACTCCAGTCGGGACAAGCGCCTTCGACTACCTGTGTACCAACCTCCAAACGGTATACCCGGGTTACAATTCTGACAAATTTCGAGATACCCCATTTGTACGAGCAAAGAATACCGGCGGGTCCCATCTGGAAACGCCGGGAAAGGTATTGTGGTTTCCTTGCCTCTCAAAAATTATCCCCATCAGCCCTTCGCTTCAGGTATTCCTGGACAATCAGTGGAAAACACTCGGGTTTTCTGTCATACAGCACAGGAATCGGGAAAGGGTCCTCGAAGAACTGGGGGTACAGCGACATCCACCTTCTTCAATGCTTCTTCAAAAGTTGGAAAAAGAGCCACCGTCCAACGAAGAAATCGCTCGCCAGTGGTTTGACATTTTGTCTAATTATTCAGGTAGGCAATTTCCTTTCCGTTGGTCCTGCAGAGGTCTTGATATCGTTCGAGCGTTTAAACAGGATGAGCTTGACAGCCTCTCTCGATTGCCGATTGTCCCGAAAACCATTTGTGGAGTTCGGAAATGGCTGACTCCAGCCCAATGCTACCTGGGAAAGAGTACGAACTTGAAACATGATTTATATTCGAAGTTGTTTCACTTTGTGAACTTCGGCGGGGGCGCGATCCAATTTTTGCGTGCTTGTGGTGCAAAGAACGAGCCCTCTGAAGAAGATGTCGCAGCGAACCTAGTCGACAACCCCGAAAGATTTTATGAACTGGCAAAACCTGAACGGTAAGAATGGAAATATATCTGGACTACTACTCACTGGGGGACGCAGATTCTTGCAAGAGCTGCGCGATCTCGCTGCCCGGTCCACTCGCATTTCCAGTGATATTATAAGCAAAATGATGTCCAAACCTGTTTTGCTTGGTATGCGACACAATAATTCAGACGCACGAAAGAACACCTACTCGCTGTGGAAGCCCACGGAAATTGTCATTGTTGACGATATACACACTTACCGGCTTTTTGGTGACTTGATCACCGCTGCACCACGAGATATGCATCCTGAACTCGAAGGTGAGGATGAATTTCAGCCTTGTAATGGTTTTACTGATTGAATGTGATAGAGTTTTATGTGTTACTCGGGTGCAGACATTTGACCAAAGTCGTTAGGGAGCGATGCCCTCAAGCTGAGTCCGCTCAGTCCGGTGAAAATGAAGATGCAATGATTTGTTCCGAATTCCGAGCCCTGGTTCCAGAAAGGCTCCGCTTATTCCTTCACCACAACCCACGTCCCGTAATCTTGGCGCCTCCTTTTTGTAGTAATAATATCCGAGTCACCGTCCGGGTCCGGGAGTATCTGTCTGTCTCTAAAACCTTCGCTGTCGGGAACAAGGAGACTGTCAAAGAACGAGACGCGTGGGCGTTCGCGAAATGCGAACAAGGAACGCTGCAGCTGTGGCTTTCCAGCAGCGCAAAGCGAGACATGTACGAGTAAGTGGTTCCGCTGTTTTCTGGCTCCCGGCCGTTTCGGGTATTCAAGAAGGTGAACAGACTTGCCGTCTCTCTATGTCGGGCCTTGCTTGGTACAGTAAACCTTAGCGATGCCCTACTCCTTATGACTATCCTTTCCGAGGACCTCGACGTTTTGCAGGGAAGAGGCTACGATGGTCAGTTCAGCCTGCTTAAACCAAACAATGAGAGGGTAACACTTATGCTGCAAAACACAGTGAATCCATGCAGCTCGATTGCACCGGAGACATCCAGCAGTCCCTTGACTTATTTGACGACACAGCACCCCCTGACAGAATCGGTCCTTGATCCCAATGCTGGGGCAGGCGCTCAACCCGCTTCGGGCCATCCCCACCTACTTGGAGGGAGTGAGGCTGCGCCGGGTTCACTTAGTTCATCTTCTGGGGTGTCCCTCATGGTCACCAAGACCGCGAACAACATTTGTGGTGCGATTCATAAAGTTCGTAGTAATATTGCACCTCGCAGCATGGCGTCGAGCGCCGAACCCTCTGGTACCGCGACTCTCATACGTCCTCTGTCTCCTTGGTAAGCTTGGTCATGGAATGACCAACACATCACTGATCCTCTCTTCCCGGCTTCCAAGCCGAGTGATGTCCCTGGAACACATACGTGAGTCGCGAGCGGTCAGACGTGATCTCTTCATGACCGGTCGGACAGAATCCACTGTAGCGAACGCATGCAAATCCAGACAGGACATGTTGCTCCGTCTTGGTAGCGACGCGGATATGAGCACGTTCTTGAAAGACGGTTACTGTGACATTTCCAAACCAGATCTGGATTTGCAACTCCTCGGTGAGTTCACAACTCTTTGTCTCTTTCTTCCTAACTTCGAGATGCCTAGGTCAAATAAAAAACGTGGAGGTCCATGCCAGTCAAGGTCATCCCCTCTCAACAATACGTTGGTATACTAAAGCGCCGACTACCTTTTCGAATAGGTACTCTCAGCGTCGACACGTTCATGGAGCGCAAGCGAGAACGGCTCATTCATTTCGCGGGCATCATCACCCCCATTGCCAAGATTTACGATCTCCCCAAGGGATCATTACGCATATTCTATGACATCACTTCTGGATGTATTGCGTTCAATCGCAAAGGCACTCTATACCTTAACCTTCGATACTTTGAAGTATGGCGTGAGTATGATTCAACTCGATCAGTGATCAAGCTGATGCATTCCTTGAAAGACTACCAGGATGTAAAGAACGGCAACTTACGACGAGCTCTATCATCATGGTCCTTGTTCATTTCGCCGCTCGGGCATTCTGCAGTGATGGCTGACGAGGGTGCTCTTTTTTGAACCCAGGTTCCTCACGGTCGCACACGAGATCGCGCACAATCTCGTCGCGCGCCACGATTCGGAACATGAATTTTGGTTTTCTGCCATCTGCGAAGCGCACGTAGATGCATTCATGCGGCTCCTAGGGCCCCCTCCGCCTTCGGTTTGAGACAGTCGTATTGAGTGGGGTTATCAACTTATCACATAGGGTACTCTCGCAGTCGTTGTTTCAGGTCCGATCGATGCATCATGTTCCCGGGTGAATTTCTACACATTATCAGAACGTTGATTAGGAATTATCATCCTGAAGGCTGCTGCCATCGAGTGCGGATAAGGGCCGGGATAAGGCTGTGGTCCAATTGCCATGTGCATCATATTGTACACCCAGCAAAAGCTCCGATGGGGATGATGTCAACTCGAAAGACAGTTAAAATCCATCTGGGTATATCATCGAATTAAACACAAACGTCCATCTAAACTACATCGAGACGATGGTGCGCGTGCGGTTTGATCCCATAGTATGTAAGTAAACGGTCCGACTCCGCCGTGACCCATGACAACGCATATGAACATGGAGCTACCCAACAAGGGGGGTGGGGGGGGTGGCGTATGTGGCATTATATGTGCGCACACATGTAGCCAGCCTCGCCAGATCCACAGCTCAAGCCCCTATTACGTCGAGCCTCTCAAGGGCGGGAACGCCCTCCCGGGACCATTCGCCCTTGGCGACGTCGGCGAGCTCGGCAACGCAGGTGCGGGTGGGGACGGGAGCGAGGGAGAGGGCGGGACGTCGTCATACGGTCCCGTTTGGATGCTGGCCTCCATTCCAAAGTCGTCGATGATGCCGCGCGGGGGTGGGCGCTCGACCATCGCTTCGAGGAGCTGCAGAACGAAAGGAATGGGTGAGTCCGGGGTGAGGGTGGTTGGAAAATAGAGACGGGACGGACCTCGCGTCGAAGGTCTTCGCCGGCGTATTCTCCCTCCATCTCTTCGGGACCGAGTAACACCGTGCCCTTGCGGAATATCTCGCCCTCTTCCGCGACCCAGCTTTTTGACCTATGCATCCCAATCACAAAACGCGAACATCAACGTCAGTATATCCACTCACGCCGACGTCGATGCCACCCTCGACGCAACGCAAAACGAACATACCTGTCCGTAGGCGACGTCCCCTGCACAGCAACCTCGTCACCCTCCTCCACATCGAGGTATCTATGATCGTCTTCACACTCGTCCTCGGATTCAGTGATCATGAACGTGGGACTCAACACTTTCTCAGGCTGCTCTGGCTCAGGATCTGCGCGCCCCTTACCCTTGTCCACGCGCGGCGTCGGCGGTGCATTGTCCTCGCCCCCGTCGCGGTGCTCGGGCACCGTCGTCTCCCCGTTCGTACCTGCGCCGGCGCCGGTACCATGCAGCCCGTCGACCTTTAGCCCGAGGCCGTGCAAGCGCGACCGACGAGAGATGCGCGACGTGAGCGTGTCGATCCCCACGTTGAGCTGATCGCACAGCTCAAGGAGCCGCTCCAACTTGGATGCGTCGGCCGCCGTCGCGCTCGACTGGATCTGGACCGTCAGGGCTTCGACCGTCTCGCGCGCCTTGTGGATGAGTTCCTGTTCCGCTGCCGAACCCGCACTGGCCCCGACGCCGGCGGCGGCGTTGGCAAGGTGGACGTTGATCTCCAAACTCGCTCGTGAAGGTGACGCGCTGTTCCCGTCGATCTCGGCCTGGATTTGCCCCAGTAGCGCCTCCGCACGCGAAAGCAAGTCCGTCTAACAGAAGAATACCCATCGATCAGTACGTCCGCCCACCGTTCTACTCCACGCGCGCGCGCAAAGAAACCACACGTTACCTTGACAGAAAGCCCATCCCCCATCCGAATCGACTTCGCCAATTCGCTCTCCTCGATCAGCCCCCACAACCCCTTCCCCAACCCCTTCCCACTCGTTGGCGTCCCTTGATGTGCCTCCTCTGCCTGCCCAGCACTATGGCTAGCCCCACCACGCGCCGCCCTCTCCGCCTCCTCGGTATTCCTCACACACGTATTTAAAATGTCACGACAGATGCGAGCAAATTCTTCGTTGTCGGGTGGGATATTGAGATCGAGACAACGCATGACATGGTTCGCTTTGAGACCTTTGCTGAGTGCCATGACGCCCGCGAGGTCGATGTTGTTCACGGTCAGGTCGAGGTGCAGGAGGGAGGCGGATTCGGGGAGGAACTCGGCGAGGGCGATGGCGCCCGCAGAGGTCAGTTGGGTCGAGGAGAGAAAGAGGCGTTTGAGGGCGGTGTTGAGTGTAAACGCAGTACGCAACGATTGGATCTTGAGAGTGAGCTGTCAACAGCGAACGGCATGCGCAAGAAAGACGGGTAGGACGTACACCCTCAAGAGCAGGCCCCGAGCAGGGGTTTCGGCTGAGATCCAACGTCTCCAAACACAAGTTGTATTTCTAACCTCGAAGCTGAGCACGGGCCAATGTTAGGATGGAGGGACCAAACGAAAACGCACGAGAGCTTCGGCGATCGCCATGAGACACTGCACGTCGAGCTTGTTCTCGCTCAGATTGAGCACCTTCAACGTCCGGTTCCGCTTCAACACTTGCGCGAGGTACGTCACGCCAGACTGCAAGAACCCATATCAAGACGCGATCGGCCACACGTGCGCGACGGTACGACTCACCCGAAGATCGTTACCTCTGAGATCGAGCGTCCGAAGTGCACCTAATCGTGGCAACGTGTCCAACGCGCGTACCTTGTCCAACAATGCCGCGCTCGGTCCATCGTCGAGGCGCCCTGGTACGCCATTCGCGCCCACACCCTCAGTCTTGGCAGGACCCGGCGCCGGGTGTCGCGTCGTAACGCCGCCGTGCGAGTTGGACGTGATGATCGGAACAGGCTGGCCAGTCGCAGAGAGCGGATTTGGATGCTGTGTTGCGCCGGTGCGCTTCGATCGCGGGATATACGGTGTGTAGGTTGTTTGAGGGCCTAGAGCAGAGGGGTGTCGTGGAGGCGGGGGGATAGGTCCGATACGCGTCGGAGGGGGGAGGTGAGTAGCGCTTGGGAGCGGCGAGGGGGGTGGAGACATGAATATAGAGGATGCGGGTGACACGGAGGAGGATGGACTTGCGGGGGCGCCAGAACCGGACCCTGGTACGGTGTCGGGGTAGTCGCGGATCATGAGCGCGAGCGCGACGGCACCACCACCCGTCGCGGTGATCTTGTTATGTCGGAGGGATATGTTTCGCAAGGACGATGTACGGACCGCGCGCGCTGGAGGGCGTACGTACGTCACGCCTGAGCGGGATTCGTGATCCAAGGGGCCACTCACCGAGCACTTCGAGCCCATTCGGACGAAGGGAACAATCATCCAGGCGGAGCGAGACCAGACCGGGTGCCGGGGCGGTCGTGAGACACACGACGATGTAGTCGACTGCTTTTTTATCCAAGACGGTCGACGAAAGATCTAGGAATTGCAAGTTCTTGGCCTGCCGTCTGAGAATGAGTACCTGCACCCCGAACGGGTAATGTGTGCAAAAGACCTACCTGCGACGCATACGCTCCGATGAGTTTGAACGCGGGTGGTTTGAGTCGACGATTGGATGCGACTGAAAGGTATTCCAGCGTTCCTGGGATGAGGAGCGCATGGAGCACCGGCTTCAACTTCTATCGTCGGGAGGTCAGTAGACGACGACAAGAGGAACGCGATCGACAAACAGAATCGTCCAAGTCACACTCCCTCAGTGTCAGCTTGCGAAGGCCCCACTCGATGTTGAACACGTCGGAGAGGATCGCCGCCGCCGTTGGCGTGAGCTGCATGCCGGACAGATCGAGCGAGCGAGGCTTCGTCGCGGACGCCCGCTAAGAACGTCCCATTGAAGTCGATTGGCAACGCGGGCTTGCGCCATGAAAGATCTAGACGCACCTTGAACGCGACCGACACCAAGGGATCTGGCTCCTCCTCTCTGGACGCACAACATTCTCTGTAAAACGACTCGACCTTTTCCAGGCTCCACCACTCCTCCGTGTCGTTGGGGCCAATCGAGTTCCCTCTCACGATGCGCCTCCGTCTCTCCATCTCTTTTTCTTCGATGGCCCGTCTTTCATCCTTGAGCAATGGGGTCGATGGTGGATTGAGGGTCGATATCGGGTAGACGGTTGCGAGGTACGGTAGGATGAAATGTGCTCTTTTGAGTGGTTTGTGGGCGTCGTCCGGGAGTGGTGCAGGGGGTTGGGTGGGCAAGAAACCTTTGATGCGACTGAGGATGCCGGTCTGAGTTGGTGGTGGACGCTTGAGGATTGATTTCCCAGGTATTGGGATTGTCACGGCGGAGGACGAGGGCGAGCACGAGGAGGTGGTGGTCATGACAGTCTCGATATTCCTAATGTTGTTCTCCTCCTAGTTTGTATTCGTCGTAGGACGCATCGAGCCGTGCGCTCGGCAAGGGTGGAAAATTTGCGAACACAGTAGTTCACTACCAACTACGCTTGACGACTTTCCCAGAGCCTACCCGAACCCACAAATTCAACACACCCTCTACTTATCCTGAGCGACGCGGCGTGTGGTGATCTCATTTCCGACTCGTATTGGATGTGGTAAATAAATGGAATAAACCATGCTCAAAAATAGCGCAGGCTGATCAAGTGAAGATGGGAATGTCCGTTTTCGCCCGAAGCAAGAGAAAACGAACAAAGTACGAAACAATGAATATGGAGTGGGTGCAAGTGAGCTGCAAGTACCGTCGACGTTACTCTTGCACGAGTCACACCACCTCTTGCACGTTGTCCAATCGGATCTCGCTTTGACTGTCCTTGTTACCAATGGGGCTCGTCAGAGACACCAGCGGGAGGTCGATTTTGCTCTCAGTCAATGTCGTGACGCGAACTTGCATCCTCCGTCTTCGTTCTGCGCTCAGATTGTTATCCGTGGAGGTATATGCGAGTGGTATATCTGTCGACTGGTTTGCCCGATTGCCCAGCCCGACACGGATGATGACCATGTAAAACGTGATGGAGATGATAGGCGTGACCTGGTAACAAGCAATGCCGTTTCAGTGCGACCCCATTTATGAAGCAAGGCACGATGGGCTGACCGGGTCTAGGATCACGTAGTGACCATTGGTCCTACTTGCAAAGCAGATCATCGCCACAAAAAGGGTGAGGGAGTAGATTATGCCAGCATCGACAAGGATTTGTAGAATCGGTCGTAATTGGGACTGTTTACGGCTGGCACTCAACCTGGTGGCCTTCCGGTCAACATGCCAGATACGGCAAACCAACAGAACTGGTAAATGGGAAGAAAGATCAGAAGGACAGTTCAACATCCATGAAAGCGTGACTACGTACGGGTCGTCAACACATTGGTCGCAAACGCCAAGACCCAAAATGAAGTGATCCATCGCGAGAGGCTCCCCACAAAGACCTCGTTTTGCGTCACTTGCGATGCAGTATACGGACATGCGATGCCAGTTACTTTGACAAGGTCGTCAACGGCTCGGGTAAACATGCGTCGTACGTACTACCGGTAGCACACCAAAGTAAAGCAGGCAAGATCATGACAAGTTTAGATTGCCAAACCGCGTAACAGCGGTAAAGCTTCGGCGCACTTAGTGGATAACGAACTTTATGTCGACGGAGGCACTTACAACAACGCCGTCGCCCAAAAGGGTCTGTACGGCGAACACGTAGTTCTTGGACACGAACGTCCATTGGGATATGTCGGAAAAATACCCAATAGAACCACCTGGGTAGGTGTCTCGGAAAAATATCAAACCCTGCATGACTCTAACGATGTCGATGACGAAGTGCTGTAAACACACAAGAAATCAATCTGTCTGGTGTTCACACATAAAAACGAAAAGAACACACACCGTCGTGCTAAACAGCAGCAATAGGCATGCTACCGTGAGCATCTTGCGGTTCACTGGGTGAGTGGACCATTGAGACAACAGAGTCCAGATCGTTCCTCCGAACATCAGCAGTGAGAATCCTTGTGTCACAAACGATAAGTATCACTGGTCACCTTGCTCGCGAGTCATCATTGACGATTCTTACTTACCATATGAAAGCGCTTCCAGCAGCACTGAGAGGAGTATTGCCTTGTCCAGAGGGATGTCAGTGGTGCTCATATTTCAGGATGTGCACAAACAAGCACTCAGATGCGCGATCCCGAGACAAGGAAACGAACGCAGAGGAAGGTGTGGGAGAGAGAGGGCCCAGGGGAAAAGCGTGGCAAGGGGCAACACCGCCCCCACTAACTTGGCGCTTTCCCACTTGTATAACCCGAACGGGTGACTGTAGCCACACACGATTTGGAACGCGCAACCCAACGGCGAGCCCAAGGACGACAGGCACGCGAGAGAAGAAAGGAGCTTCGAACAGGCGAAACCGGGAAGGCGACACAGTGGCAGTCGTCGAAATGCCGAGCTAAGGCGTTGCAAGGTGGCAACAGAGCTGTGAATCCACATCGGCGGTACTGATACAAACGTCCATGACAACGGGAGAATGCCCGTGAAGATGTTGAAAACGTTTAATTTCGACAAGGCAAGCCATTCTTCGCGATGGTTGTGAAATAGCGTGGGCAACCCGAGCCGGACGAGGAAGACGACAGCATTTCCCGGAAGGATGGCGAACGGGAGGAAGGAAGAATAAATCTGCTAAATATGCAACGGGGCCACGACAAAGCAATCAGTAAAATCATAAAATCAAGGCACGAGCGCATCTAACGAACAAAACACACACCAAGGCAAACACGAGCGAGATCACCCGAGATCACAGGAAGACTCCTCACAGCAAGCTGGGCACCGAACCCAGACCACACATCATATGCGTTCTTTCGCAGCTTGTACAAGTTCGACGACAGGATTGACACAAACAAATACAAATGAAGGCGAGTACGCGAGACAACATCATGAACCGCAACGGGCTGGTTGACGTATGTAACGAAGCCCGAAAACAATGGGTTTCCCGGAGCAAGATTGACCAGGTCTCGTCTTACCTTGCCAGGCGTGATCTGTAGTATCATCCACGATCGTCGAGAAACGTGCACAGAGTCGCGGCATTGGCGAGCCAAAATTTGCAACTCGAATCTGTGGGTGCTGCGCAATGATTGCGCACGTCCGCGTCAAGCCCGCGGGTCAGATGGATATTGGAACCGGGAGGACACCACGAGGTGCATAGTCCGAGTCTGGCTGGATTCTCAGAGTCACCCCCCGGTTAGATCTCTGACGGACTATCGACTTGGGATCACCTTGCGCCAAGACCCAAGCGTCACGGTGCCAAGGGGCCGTAGATAATCGATAATCTCCCACATGCCTCTCCTCGCTGGTTCCTTAAGTTCAACTCCCACCTGGAAGCTCAGACCCGCCACTTGGGGTAAACATCCCATGCCACGTCACAAACTCAGCTAACCACCACGTCGCGCCCCTCGAAAGCGAAAATAATGTGGATGGGATATGAGTGCGATCACGATGTAAGCATACACGTGCTTCGAGGTTCATTGACATTGATTAATAGCATAACGTCCGCACCTCTTCGTCAATGCATTTTGAGGGTTGTGCATGAGCAGAGTATGTGACATGGCGACCTATATACAACCATGGTGCTCTAATAAAGTATCGACGATACAACATACGGCGTGTTATCCACAAGGTGGGTATTGATCTCATGAGATTTGGTTTACATCTTACAGGCACTTGTATGCATGAAAAACGTTCAGCTAAGAAGTCGATCGGCGCACCTTGGACCTGTGGAAATATTTGGGCAGGTGTCGGTGTCATAGACCGTGGGGTCGGTATGCGCATCTATGCTGCATTTTACCCGCGACGCGTCCTTTTTTTTTTTCGTTCGGACGGCAGCTCTATCTACGCATGCGACTTGATGAGTGACCTGCGTCGGACCGATCTAGTTATGGACCAAGGCACACTGCGCCGTTCAACCCTCGTTTGCCGTGTCGATGTAGGTTAGACGGACACGGTCTGTGTTTCATTCGATGATACGTCGTGAGGGTGGTAGGTGTTCGAGTTGATTAATGACTCTATTGTTCGAATCGTTATCAGCTCGTTCTGGTGACCGCGTGTGCTGGCAACTTTGAAGTCCACGGCTGGAATCCTGGAGCGGCTTGTGCGCTGCCAATTTTTTTGGATCCAAGGACACATCATAGGGTTATAACACCAAGTAAATGCCTCCTGTGGATCAGGCACTCAGGACCCTTGGCGAGGGCCATACGTTACTCGAAATGCAAAGTTATGCATCATGTGCCACCGGACTACTGTACATTGGTCCCGTAGTGTACCTGGGCCTGAACTCAAAGCTCGGTATGGGCAGACAGATATCGGGTTCCCACGCATCATGGTACCCATGTCGCTTCGTTAAGCAAAGTTCGTGACTTTCATCATACCAAGGGTCCAGGCCTGCTAGCTGTGCTGCGTCCAGCACGCCTGGGTCGTGGCTTGGAGCATTCAACACGGTGCGGCCCACAGGAAGACAGCACATGGGGCGCGCCCACGTGTGCTGGTTCATCAGAATCATTACTCGAGTGGGTCCGATTCTGCGATTGGCACGGCTGATGTGATCATCCGTTGAATCAAGTCCATGCTGTCGATGGAAGGAGAGCGGCTGCCTCGGACGCAGACAAGTGACCGAGATAAGCAAATGGGAAATGAGCGTGAGCCCACTCTTTAGTTCATCTCCCATATTTCGCCCACCAAGCCCCACAGAGCTGCTTGTCAGGTGTTTCGGAGGTAGTGTGATAGCTAATATAACCGTACTATCTCACTATCTACTCGCCGGTGTTCTAGGGCATGCTCTCGGCATGCAAAACGGCACGCTGTATAAAGCGCTTCGCTCCCCATTCCTTTTCCTCGCTTGAAGCTCTTCTCGGACGACCGCAGTCAGAATGTCTGAAAGCAGCCCTCAGCCCGCGTATCCGCCCTCGCTGTTCAACTACTACACCATCGCATTCGAGGGCAGCTCTGTAGCGTGTATCCTCTATGGCAAGTATCCCAGTTCTCATTCGTTCCTTCCCTAACACTTCGTTGGAAGGCGTCTATCTCGTCATTTCCTTCTCGAACCTGTCCCTGCTTCGAAAAAAGAGATACAAGATTCTCTTGTGGTACTCCATCACCCAGCTCGCGCTCACCACCTTGTATTTCGCAATCTCGCTGTACGCCGCTCCAGCACAGAGCCTGGCCATATTCAACATCGTTGGCTCCTACGGCCCCGACGCATTGTCACCGTGGCCTATGGTCGTCGTCAACGTCGCGTTCGTCTTGAATACCTGGACCTCTGATGCTTTTCTCGTGCGTCTTTCAATGTTGTCGTTGGGCACAGGGATGTCCTGAACCCGGGACTTAGTTGTATCGGTGCTACATCGTGTGCATGGCGAACAAGTGTGCGTTGGCGTTACCCGTGTTACTCTATCTTGCCACCGTCGGCGCCTCCTTTGCATGGCTCATCATCACCGCGACGCCCGGGGCAGTCTACAGCGACCACGCCGTGCAAGTGGCTGGCCTCTGTTTCTGGTCCTTGTCCGCCGCGATGAACGTCTGTGCATCCTGCATCATATCTGTGCGCTTCTGGATTCACCGGCGGGCTATCATGCGGGCGGTCGGGGCGGCCCAGGGGACGTTTTACCTCGGATATATGGCGATGACGCTCGAGAGCGCATTGTTGTACACGGTGTTTTTGGTCATCGCGTTGGTGGTGTTCCTGTTGAACAGTCCGCTCGAGAACGTCTTCTTTCCCGTGTTGGGTACAGTTCAGGTGCGTGTTCTGTCGTCCGGCCAGCCGGGTGGTGATGGTGACGAGTGCTTCTGTCTGACCTTGACGATACAGGTGATTGCGCCTGCGTTGATCATTTATCGGATCGCCCGTGGGATCTCACTCGAGACGGACGAACGGGGGAGCGTCCCGACTCTCGGCACTCTGCGCTTTTCGGCGTTGGCCCGGCCACGACGTATGGTACAGTCGATCGACCACGACTTTTTTGAAGGCTCTGGCACCATGCATGCATCCTCGGGTGAGACCGCCAAGGCAGACCGGGACTCGTTCATCCAAGAAGTCAAGGACAGCTTGGATGTCTGATTTGAACCTGGAGGGTCCTACGGGCACGCTGGTTCGGACGGGAGTCGGTCTCCAGTTCCGCTTATCACGGAATGGATCCACACAAAAGACAATCATAGTCATTCTTTTTCCACGACTTGGCAAAGGAGAGAGTGAGAGTGAGAAGAATAAGTATACCACCAGCACAAATACACACATCTACATATCTACCAATGTACCACCACATACCCGTCTACTGCGCAACCCATCTACCGTGCAAACGACATGGTCCGATTCAATGCATAGTTTGCCTCGAACGCCTCGTACACTGCGTCCCAATCCCGATACTGGTCGCGAGCATGCCAGACAGGAGCACGTGATTCGTTGGGTTCAACCGCGTGTTTACAGCGCAACGGAGGTAGACCCCACGTAGTCTGGTGACCGGTCTATGAGGCAAACCGTCGACAATTCGAACTTGGTAGCGTATGTGTCGCAGTTGCTCCTTTGTTGGACGGACATCGGCATAGAAAACGAGGTCAGTGACTCAGTGGGCCCACTGTGCGCCCTGGAGCAGAGTCGGTGCAAGTCGCAAGTCCTCCCAATCTACGGTTCTCTCGACTTCGCACAGGATTGGGAAATGTGCCAGACTCAGACTCCACGAAAATCGACGTAGTCGTGTTGCGCAATCTGGATCGCCTTATCCACGCACCAGTGGGATGCCAGACGATTCAACAGTGCGGAGAGCGACGTGAACGGGACACACAAAGGCCACACCGAGCGAGGGCTTCAGTGTGCTGTCGCGAGGCACCGTTCGTCCATAAAAAGAGGGGAAAAGGGGGGCGGCAAGGTAATGACTGCAGTTTTGCAAGCCGCGTGACGGCAACATGACGAGTCTTTACCGGAGACCTAGTACGCATAAGAGAAAAGCAAATTAATTGATACTATACCTACTGTAGTACAATCCTTGCTAGTATTCTCTTCCCTCTTCGCCCGCTCTGTCTGTGCAGCGCTGCGAAGGATTTCGCTCAGAATCGGGGGGTGTTTCGTGACCAACGGTCGAGGTGATATCCCAGTTCTCCAGAACGTCGGGGGTGGTATGGGCTATGTGGGCTCGTAAATTGTCCTTGATTGTCGTCCATCTCGTCTGATCCCTTTTGTGTCACTTGCGTGATTATAATGCGGGTCCAACCAAGAGAATGGTTGCAAGCGGCCGCGAGGATCCTCGTAAATTTTGTCTAGGAGCCTTCCAACCTTCCCATAGGCTGATCCTTCGGACAAGTGTAGAATCGATCTCGGTACACGGCGGAGTTCTTCTTGGATGAATCCAAGACCTTGATCAGGGCCTCAAAAGCGATTGCCGTCCATCCTGAAGAATGTTCATTGTTCTCTGAATGCGATTGTTCTGCCCTCCTTGTGGGCAGGAGTTGAGCCTGACGCGTTAACGGGGGAGATCGTGATGGAGAGTTCATGCGAAGTCCGAGTCCAGGAAGACGTAGCACAGAGCTAATTGGTAGTTATCCTTTCTCACGTGGCGTCAACGTGGCCTTGTCTCGTCCAAACTAGGGTTAACCCAATTAACGCGAACAAGTTTTAGCAGACCGTTCTATCGACGGCTTGCCTCGTAGACCAGTCACCAGACTATGTGGGATCTCACTCGAGACGGACGAATGGGGGAGGGGAGCGTCCCGACCGGGGGCAGTTTGCGTTTTTCGGCGTTGACCCTGCGTGGCCAAAACGAGGTGACTCAAACTGTTCTTCAACACCAGAATCGCTCTCGGGTTTCGCGGGCGTCTCCTCCATTGTTGTTGTTCCATGCGTCGTGCGTTCTACTCGCATCCGACCAAGATAAATAATGATATCCATGTCGACTACAGCGACTTCACAACTGACAGAGGATGCGCTTGGCGGGAGGTAAATCCCCGTTGATGCCTACCGTTCGCGCTGAACGTTCGCAACACGAACGGCTGCCTAAGTAGCCGTGTTCGTCTCGCCAGCCCCAGACTCTGGTACACTTTCATGTGCGTAAGTCGGTCGTTGTCTTAAGCTGGTGTCACCACCTTTCTAGAAGCGCACGGACGCACGGAAGACGGTGAGCTGTACTTGTTCTACTTCAAACTGTCCGCTCGAGGTATCCACGTCGATATCGCTGCGAGCCGCCACGGACTCGGATTTCGCAATGTCACGTCAGGGTTTGTCCCAGAGAGTGGGCTGTTTATTTGCTCTGGACATGCGGTTTCTTGAGGGTTACAGGTCTACAAGGTCCCTTTTAGTTTCCCTTTGCGCAACGCTCTGTTCGTTGTTCAGATCAGTGACACGGTCGATGGGCGACAGGAGAAGACATGGTTCTTCGGCTTACGCAGGCACCCCTTTCCCAGCATTTCTTTGCCGTAAGGCGCGAGCCTGTTTAATGAGTCACCCTTCCTGGCAGCAGAAGCCTCACAATGACTCAGGACAACGTCATCCTGGATCGGCAATCAATTCGCTCCCCCACCGCCACTGCTTCGAGCAGAGTACACCCGGATCAGTCTATCCACTGACAGCCTGACCCCGCCTCGCTCAGCACATAGGCAATCGATCACAGGTATGCTGAAGCTGGAGGTCGAGTTTCTGTTTATTTCGAAAGTAGGTCGAGAGGTGACGAATTGATGATAGGCTGGCCTGCCAGTGCGAACCAAATAAGTCTCGAGTAGCCGGCCCGGATCTACAGTTTAAGCGAGCCATAATTTGTGGCTTGGGAGTTGGACTTTCCGTACCGGTAAAGTCCGACTATCCGCTGGAGTCCAAATCCAGGTATACACCGTTTTTCAAAGGGATCGCTCAGAGTCATTTAGCTAGCGAGCAACTCTGCATGCAGCAAAGTGCATTGAAACAGACAACGTAAATTCACGCTCTCTCAGATAAGTTGTCGTGCTAATACCACCGTGCAGATCTCGTTTGCATAACGTTTTCGAAGAGTGTTAGTCTAATTGGTCCACCCCGCAAACAAGAGAATTACCTGATGGGCCTCTAACCAAAAGGGTAAACAACAATGTTCTTCGCTTGCATATGTACAGTCGACACCCTTGTAACCGATACCCCATACTTATAACCGATACTCTCTGACAATCCCATACCTTTTCAGGTTAATTTTCTGCAACCCGAACCATCAGTTTGACCGTCTTCTTCTCTCTCAACACTCTGAAACAGGGGTTAAAGAAGCTGCGAGACCATGTGCTCGCAAATCAGCGCTTGTGGCCGCTTTAAAGGCTAATGAACCAATCTCAACAGGTCAAACCGAGGGCTATCGGTTATAAGGGAGTCGAGCTTCCCAATCCCGCAGGGACCCGAGTAAGTCGGCACTGCTGTAAGACACCTGGCCTCAGAGGGCGTAACAGCGGATAGTGCGGAAGAGATTTCGAACCGCCGTACGATTGCGTAACAGAACATGTATTTCGGACGCAACCCTTCGACAGTATTTGACTATTTCTGGGTCAGGTGAAGAGCCGAAAACTTATAAAAGGGCCACTGCAGAGTTCACCTCCACAAACCCAGCACTCCCTTTTAATCATGTTCGCACGTCTTGCTTCTGTTTTCATTGCACTGGTCGTTATGACTGGCGTTGTTGATGCTCAATGCACGAATGTATGTTGCCAGACCGGCCAGATAGTAAGTCGTGGTGTCGTCTACTGTTGAGCCACGTTGACCTGTGCGCGACCAGACCCCGAGGGGTTGGTCGGGATCAAACTGTTGGCCTGCCCCTCCCGAGGTGCCGTGTGCCTACAACATGTGTTGTAACACTTATGTGAGTAGCTAAAGCCACCACCGGCAACTCTTGTGACAAGATTTTCTGATTTGCACCATGTACAGTATGGTCCAGGTCAATCCGTAGGCGTATGCGGTACGGCCACTGGGTGCGATGGCCAACCTATCAATCCCTACCCGTAGGCCAGAGCTTTGCCGAGAGGGAGCTAGGCTATGGACGGATGGGGCTAGAGCCTAGGTTATCCTCAGGTTGTGATGAGTGTCTGTACTTCAGGCTTAGTCGCGTTACAGTAAATAAATTGGAGCGATCAGAACTGTGTAACATGTGTTGTCGTCTTGAAGTCCGCGACAACAACTATATCTGAGTGGAGCCTGGTTCGTATCGTACAGGAAGTATAAGATCAATTTCCACTCATCAAAGATGTGCAAAGGATCGTGTAAGCGGCACGACGGGCTAATGTAAGCTTGTAGCAATGCTCTCGACCACCTTCCTCGTTAGGAGTGTCGAACAAGGGGACACAACGGTTTGTCGTCACTGGCTCGGCCGTGTCACCTTTTCTCTGGGTTTGAACTTCCAGCAGTCCGCTAGTTAGTACTTTCAATATGGGCATAACGAACGAGCGGACCTGCGTATACTACTCAGTAGCACCTTGCGCCGGTGTCGTCCACTCCACTTCACGAGGATGACCCACGCGGTGATATACTACGTCGAAACAGTATGGCTCAATTGGCCCTCTCCTAAGGAATTCCCAAATATCTCTTGGCAGCGCGGGTAAGATCCCCGTTGATGACCCTACCGTTCGCACGGAGCGTCCGGGACTCCGGGTCGCACTACGAAGGGGAGCGCTGAGCCGAGTTCGTCTCGCCTGCCCTAGAATACCTCGGATCAGTCGCTGTTACTATGGCCCTGCGTGCATGGTCCCACCGCCACCGCTTCCAGCAGAGCGTTTCTTGTGCACCCATATGTCTGTCCGCTGGTAGCCTTGTTTCGTCTCGTTCAGCGCACAGGCAATTGATCATGGGTATGCTGAAGCTGGAGGATGAGTTTTTGTGTATTTTGAAAGTGGGAGGAGAGGTGAGGAATTGAGTAAGTATTTGAGCGACGTGAACGGGACACAGAGACCACACCGAGCGAGGGCGTCAGTGGTCTGTCGCGAGGCACCGTTCGTCCATAAAAAGAGGGAAAGGGGTGCGGCAAGGTAGTGACTGCAGTTTTGCAAGCCGCGTGATGACAACATGACAAGCCTTTACCGGAGACCTACGCATAAGAGAAAAGCAAGTGAATTGATACTATACCTACTGTAGTATAATCCTTGCTAGTATTCTCCTCCCTCTTCGCCCACTCTGTCTGTGCAGCGCTGCGAATGATTTCGGTCAGAATCGGTGCGTGTTTCGTGATCGGCCCACCAACGGTCGAGGTGATATCCCAGTTCTCCAGAAAGTCGGGCGTGATATGGGCAAATGTGGGCTCGTAAATTGTCCTTGATTGTCGTCCATTTCGTCTGATACCTTTTATGTCACTTGCGTGGTTATATGCGGGTCCAACCAAGAGAGTAGTTGCAAGCCACCGCGAGCACCCTCGTAGATTTTCCCAACCTTACCATTGGCTGATCCTTCGAACAAGCGTAGAATCGATCTCAGTACATGGCGGGAGTTCTTCTTGGATGGATCCAAGACCTTGATCAGGGCCGTCAAAGGCGATTGCCATCCATCCTGAAGAATATTCATTGTTCTCTGAATGCAATTGTTCTGCCCTCCTTGTGGGCAGGAGTCGAGCTTGACGCGTTAACGGGGGAGATCGTGACGGAGAGTTCATGACGAAGTTCGAGTCCACCGAATCTCACGTGGCGTCAACGTGGCCTTGTTTCGTCCAAACTAGGGTTAACCCAATTAAGTAATGCGAACAGATTTTAGCAGACCGTTCTATCAATGGCTTGCCTCATAGACCAGTCACCAGACTACGTGAGATCTCACTCGAGACGGACGAACGGGGGAGGGGAGCGTCCCGACCGGGGGGCAGTTTGCGTTTTTCGGTGTTGACCCTGCACGACCAAAACCAGCTGCAGTCAATCTGTTCAACACCAGAATCGCTCTCGGGTTTCGCAGGCATCTCCATCACTGAAACAACAGAACCAGGATAATGCAATATAATCCATTTGACTTATTTTTCACACTCGATAATCCTATGTAATCACCTCCCAATGAGGCAAAATGGATTATATGTCATTATCGTGGTTCAGTTGTTTAAGTGATGTCCTCCATCATCGTTGTTCCATGCGTCGTGCGTTCTACTTGCATCCGACCGAGATAAATAATGATTTCATGTCGATTACAGCGACTTCACATGTGACGTGGGATGCGCTTGGCAAGAGGTAAATCTCCGTTGATGCCTACCGTTCGTGCTGAGCATTCGCGACGCGAACGGCTGCTTAGCAGCCGTGTTCGTCTCGCCAGCCCCAGACTCTGATACACTTTCACGTGCGTAAGTCGGTCGTTGTCTTAAGCTGGTGTCACCACCTTTCTAGAAGCGCACAGACGTGCAGAAAACGGTGAGCTGTACTTGTTCTACTTCAAACTGCCCGCTCGAGGTATCCACGTCGATATCGCTGCGAGCCGCCACGGCCTCGGATTTCGCAATGTCACGTCAGGGTGTGTCCCAGAGAGTGGACTGTTTCTTTGCTCTGGACACGCGGTTTCTTGAGGGTTACAGGTCTACAAGTCTCATTTTAGTTTCCCTATGCGCAGTGCTCTGTTCGTTGTTCAGATCAGTGACGGTCGATGGGTGACAGGAGAAGACATAGTTCTTCAGCTTACGCAGGCACCCCTTTCCCAGCATCTCTTTACCGTAAGCCGCGAACCTGTTTAATGAGTCATTTTTCCTGGCAGCAGAAGCCTCACAATGATGTCAACGTCACCCCGGATCGGCAATCAATTCGCTCCACCCGCTACTGCTTCGGGCAGAGTACACCCGGATCAGTCTGTCCACTGACAGACTGATCTCGCCTCGCTCAGTACATAGGCAATTAATCACAGGTATGCTGAAGCTGGAGGACGATTTTCTGTTTATTTTGAAAGTAGGTCGAGAGGTGACGAATTGATGATAGGCTGGCCTGCCAGTGGGAACCGAATAAGTCTTGAGTATCCGGCCCGGATCTACAGTTTAAGCGAGCCATAATTTGTGGCTTGGGAGTTGGACTTTCCATGCCGGTAAAGCGACTTTCCGGCTGTCCGCTGGAGTTCAAGTCCAGGCATACACCGTTTTTCAAAGGGATCGCGCAGAGTCACTTAGCTAGTGAGCAACCCTGCGTGCAGCAAAGTGCATTGAAACAGACAACGTAAATTCACGCTCTCTCAGATGAGCCATCGTGCTAATGCCACCGTGCAGATCTTGTTTACATAAGAACATCAATGTTCTTCGCTTGCGGATGTACGACTTTCGCTCTCAGCTTGAAGCATGCAGCTGCTCAGCCCAATGGGACGAGCTCGTTCTTCCACTCCGTAATATTGGGTTGGATCCCAATCTCGCGGGGACCCAGGTAAGTCGGCATGGCTGTAAGATACCTCACCTCAGACGGCGTAGCAGCTGATAGTGCGGAAGAGATTTCGAACTGCCGTACGATTGCATAATACAACATGTATTTCGGACGCAACCCTTCAACAGTATTTGACTATTTCTGGGTCGGGTGAAGAGCCGGAAACTTATAAAAAGGGCCCACTAACTTCATTCAGACTGCAGAGTTCACCTCTACAGATCCAGCATTTCCTCTTGATCATGTTCGCACGTCTTGCCTCTGTTTTCATTGCACTGGTCGTTGCGACTGGCGTTGTTGATGCTCAATGCACGAACGTATGTTGCCAGACGGGCCAGATAGTAAGTCGTGGTGTCGTCTGCTGTTAAGCCATGTTGACCTGTGCGCGACCTCTAGACCCCCAGGGGTTGGTCGGGATCAAACTGTTGGCCTGCCCCTCCCGAGGTGCCGTGTGCCTTCAACATGTGTTGTAACACCTATGTGAGCTACTAGCTAAAGCCACTACTGGCAACTCTTGTGACAAGATTTTCTGATTCGCAACGCGTACAGACTGGTCCAGGTCAATCCGTAGGCGTATGCGGTACGGCCACTGGTTGCGATGGCCAGCCTATCAACCCTTACCCATAAGCTTGAGCTTTGCTGAGAGGGAGCTAGGCTATGGATGGGGCTAGAGCCTAGGTTATCCTCAGGTGTCTGTGCTTCAGGCTTAGTCGCGTTACAGTCAATTAAATGGGAGCAATCGGAACTGTCTAACGTGTGTTGTCGCCTTGATGTGCTAAGGATCGTGTAAGCGGTGCGACGGGCTAATGCAAGGTTATTACAATGCTCTCGCCTACCTTCCTCGTTAGGAGTGTCGGACAAGGGAGTGACACCAACGGTTTACATGACGCTTTGTCGTCACTGGCTCGGCTGCGTCACCTTTCCTCGGGGTTTGAACTTTTAGCAGTCCGCTAGTTAGCACTTTCAATACTGGCATAACGAACGAACGGACCCGCGTATAGTGCTCAGTAGCACCTTGCGCTGGTGTCATCCACTTCACTTCACGAGGATGACCCACGCGGTGATATAGTACTACGTCGAAACAGTATGGCTCAATTGACCCCCCAAGGAATTCCAAAATGTTTCTTCGCAGCGCGGGCAAGATCCCCGTTGAAGGCGCTACCGGCGTTCGCACGGACTCGAGCGTCCGGGACTCCGGGTCGCACTACGAAGGGGAGCGCTGAGACGAGTTCGTCTCGGCCGCCTTGGAATACCTCGGATCCGAGGTATGAAAGTCTTGAGCTGGTACCATCACAGTTCTTCGAAGCGCACGGACGTGCGCAAGACGGTGAGCTGTAGTTGTTCTACCTCAACTACTGACTCTCGAGGCACCCACCGCCACCGCCTCCAGACACCGGAGAGTGTTTTTTGTGCATCCATAAATCCGTCCGCTGGTAGCCTTGTTTCGTCTCGTTCAGCTCACAGGCAATTGATTATGGGTATGCTGAAGCTGGAGAAAGAGTTTTTGTGTATTTTGAAAGTGGGAGGAGAGATGAGGAATTGAGTGAGTATTGATTTTCGCTCTCAGCCCTTGATGCAGCTCTGAGCTCATCCCACAGACGAGTGCTTCCGTCTGATCTTGACGACACAGGTGATTGCGCCTGCGTTGATCATTTATCGGATCGCCCGTGGGATCTCACTCGAGACGGACGAACGGGGGAGCGTCCCGGCTCTCGGCACTCTACGGTTTCCGACGTTGGCCCGGCCACGACGTATGGTACAGTCTATCGACCATGACTTTTTTGAAGGCTCTGGCACCATGCATGCATCCTCAGATGAGACTGCCAAGGCAGGATCGGGACCCGTTCATCCAAGAAGTCGAGGACGGCTTGGATGTTTGACGAGCACGCCGGTTCGGATGGGAGTGGTCTCCGGTTCCGCTTATGACGGAATGGATAAAAGACAATCATAGTCATTCTTTTACCCGACTTGGCAAAGGAGAGAGTGAGAATAAGAAGAATAAGTACCACCAGTACAAATACACATCTACATATCTACCAATGTACCACTACATATCCGTCTACTGCGCAACCCATCTACCGTGCAAACGACATGGTCCGATTCAACGCATAGTTTGCCTCGAACGCCTCGTACACTGCGTCCCAATCCCGACACTGGTACGTCAACCCGATACCATCGCTCGCGAGCATGCCAGACGGGAGCACGTGATTCGTTGGGTTCAACCGCGTGTTGGCAGCGCAGAGGACCATCTGTCGGAGGTAGTTGAAACAGTGGTGAACGTGATACCGCGATTGTCCCGTCCGAGTCTCGCCCGACGACGACGACGACGGCGAGACGATGGCCATGCGGATCCGATCGAGACAGTGGAGGGTGTGGAACATGGTGACGGCGTACGGACGTGCGTCCGAGTCTGGACCGAGCACCACGAGTCCATGGTTCCCCTCTGGAACGAGCGAGGCCCATTCGAGATCGGCGAGGGTCCCGTTGACGGGGTAGTGCGCTGTTTCTTCGGTGAGGAGGGTACGTCGGCGCATGCGGGTGTCGAGGTGGAGGAGTTTGAGCGAGGGGTGGTCATGGATGCGGACTGTGTGGGGTGTGAGATAAGAATGTACTTTATCTGACTTGGACGTACTTTGACGTGGCTGGGTGGCGGACGGGCACCGAGAAGATGGCGGTCCGTTGAGCATAAGAGCGAGGTTGAACACGCCGAGAAGGACGACGCCCAGTTTGACGAGCGTCAGCGATGAGAGGTGATACATTTGCAACGGTTCTGTGGCGAGATAGCTTGAGTCTTGACCAATTCAGAGACCAAGCCTGGTATGATTGCAGCAAAGTCGTGAGGTTGGGACACTAGGATGTGGGCAGAGTAGGATCAACTGGTATAAAGCCGGTGCAGACTGCTGGACGGGTCCGCATGGTACAGGAAACGTTGGCTTGGTGATGGTAATGAGATGAAAAAGGAAACAGAATTGCGATGCTCGTTCACAGCCTCACAAGCAGGCCATTCCAAGCCTTGGTCCCAACAGAGTATGTCGCAGCGATACGATCATACCACAATTTACTCATCAAAGTTCTTCAGTCGTCTACCTCAGTTGGATGTCTCGATACTGGACGGGCTCTTGCGTGGCCGAATCCTGTCTGTCTGTCCAATACTAGAATCGTTCTCGGGTTTCGTGGGCGTCTCCTCCGTCGTTGTCGTTCCGTGCGCCGTACGTTTCCCTCGCATTCGACCGAGACAGACGTACCCATGCTGACCACAGTGACTTTAGCCATTTGTGAGGGTGGGGCGCACGGGCGTCGTGCGCAAAACGCTCGTTCTACCTCAAACTGATATCCACTTCGACGATATCGCAGCGAGCTACCACCGATTTCGCAATGGCCACCCTGGGCTTCGTCCCGAAGAGCTCGCTGTACTTGACACGTGCGATTCCTTGAAGGCTAAAGGTACAAGCCCGCATTTTAGTTGTCCCATGTGCCGATATATGGCTCTGTTCGTTGTTCACATGGTCCGCGACAGGAGCAGGCATGGTTCTGGGGCATACGCGGGCGCCCCTTTCCGGCATTTCTTTACCGTAAGGCGCCGCTATGTATGATGTGAATCTTTCTTACAGAACTTCGACCACTAAGTAGAGGTCAACTTCAATGAATGTCACCCGGATCGGCAATCAACCGCTGCCACGCCACCGCTGCCACCGCTTCAAGCAGTGATTTTTGTACGCCATCGATTACGATCTGTACACACTGATAGCCTGATCTCGTCTCCCTTAGCAGAGGCAATTGATCAGGGGTATGCTGAACGTTGGAGGATGAGCTTTTGTTTATTTCGAAAAGGAGGAAACTCGGAAGAGGTGAGGAATTGATGATCCGGGCCCCAGGCTGCGGACCAAATATCCAAGTCCTGGGAAGGTTGTCATATTATAGTCGGCCGCGCATTCCGGAACGTTCTTAACGAGTGCTATGCACGATTTACGGGCTCTGATTGGTTGGCCGCTTCGTAATTAAGGGAATTATCTGACGGACCTCTGATCTGAGTACATACTCGGCGGCCTTCTCAGCCCTTTGTGAGCTCATTCTTCCGGGTCAGGGCTTCAACTCACTTGGCAGGGACTCGAGTAAGTTGGCACTGCTGCAAAACGCCTCGCTTGGTGCAAGGGACGCAACCAACTTGGCTTTGACAGTATTTGACTATTTCTGGGTCGGGTGAAGAGCCAAAAACATATAAAAGGGCCCACTAACTGCACTCAGGCTGCAGAGTTCACCTCTACAAATCTACTACCCCTCCCTAATCATGTTTGCACGCCTCACTGCTGCTTTCGTTGCACTGGTCGCTGTGACTGGCGCTGTTGCTAATGATGACACTGGTACTCCAACGTGCACGAATGTTTGCTGCCAGACAGCCGCGATTGTAAGTCTTGGTGTCGTCCGCTGTGGAGCCCTCTTGACCTGTGCGCGACCAGACTCCGAGGGGTTGGTCGGGAACAAACTGTTGGGAAGCCCCTGCCGAGCTGCCATGTGCCTTCAACATGTGTTGCTACGAGGTTGTGAGTAGCTACCACTGGTAGCTCCTGCGACGAGATTTTCTGATTCGCAACATGCACAGGGTGACCAAGGTGACTCTGCAGGCGTATGTGATTGGCCCACTGTGTGCGATGGCACGCCTGCCCCCAGTCCCTACAATTGAGCTTTGCCGAGAGGGAGCTAGGCTATGGATGGATGGGCCTTGTTATATCTATGGCTTCCGGGCCATCCTTGTGTTTTTAGGAGTGCCTCTACTTCATGCCTCCTAGTCACGGTCAATGGCAGCGATGAGAATTGTGATGCGTACATGGGTTGTCGTCTTGAGGTCCTCGATGACAACTGGCTTCAAGTGGAGCCTGGTTCATATCACATAGGAAGTATGAGAGGAATCCCATTCGTCTAAGGATTTCGCAGGCGCCACGATGGGCTGAGACAAGGGCTCTCGACCAGCCTTGTTCGTTCGGAGTGGAGTGGAGCTGGATACAACATGACGTAATGACTGGGTTGGGACCTGCCAAACGGTTCAGCCTGAGCGCTTTGCCGTCACTGGCGGCTCGGCTGTATCCTTTACTCCGGTGTATTTTCAGCTACGAAGCCCCCAACGACGCACGGGCGCGCGCACCCCCAAGACCAGCCCTTCTGTCTATTACCAGAGTCTACATCCGTCACGGTTCATGGTTTTGCGTGCGTCTCCATGAGTCGTGCGTTCCACCCGCTTTCGGCCGAGACCGACGCACCGACATCGACTACTGTCACAGGCTCTGGCCGTTTGATCGTTGCACCTGGCAGGGAATAGATCACCGTTGATAATTACCGTTTGTGCTGAGCATTTGCACCTGCTCGGGTTTTGTGGGGGTCTGCACCGTCGTCGTCCGAGACAGACGTACCCCATGTCACAGCGACCCCAGCCATTTGACTGATGATGCAGCGCACGGACGTCGTGTGCAAAATGGTGAGTTGTACTCGTTCTGCCTCAAACCGACGCTCGACGTGTCTACTTCGATGACATCGCTGCAAGCTGCCACCGATTTCACAATGCCACCCTAGGCTTCGTCCGGGAGAGCGGGCTGTTTCACTGTGCTGGACAAACATGGTTTCTTGGGGGCTACAGGTACAAGCTCGCGTTTTAGTACGTTGTCCTGTGTGCGGTGCTCAGTGTTCGTTGTTCAAATGGTGGGCGCGGCAGGATTCTGGGGCATACGCGGGCGCCCCGTAATCAACCGCTGCTACGCCGCCGCCGCCACTGCTTTGAGCAGAGTGTTTTTTGTACGCCGTCGCGGTCTGTCACGATCTGTCCACACTGATAGCCTGATCTCGTCTCGCTCAGCACAGGGGAAATTGATCAGGGGGTATGCTGAAGTTGAAAGGGTGAGCTTTTGTTTGTTTCCAAAGGAGGAAAAGAGGTTGAGAAGAAGTGAGGAATTGATGATTCGGGCCTGCGAACCAAATAATTCCTAAGAAGCCTGTCATACTACTAATCGACTCTTGGCAATACTTATCGCCGCGCCGGAACGTTCTTAACGAGTGCTATGGCACGATTTGCGAGCTCTGATTGGTTGGTAAATAAGGGAATTACCTGATGCGGGCGTCTGAAAACGACTCATCATTTTTCTTCACGGCAGAATTGAATTCTTCGCAACTTGCCAGTGGCGTAATATCAACCTTCGCTCTCGGCCCTTTGTGAGCTCGTTCGAAGTTCCTCTCCATATGGGCTGAACTGTTAAGGCCCTTCTCACTTTGGCAGGGACTTGAGTAAGTTGGCACTGCTGTAAGACGCCGCGCTTGTGAAAGGGTAGCAGCTGATAATGCGGAAGAGATTTTTAGCTGCCGTACCATTGCATAACAAAACATGCATGTCCGAGTTGGACGCAGGCTTCGACGGTATTTGACTATTTCTGGGTCGGGTGAAGAGCCAAAAACATATAAAAGGGCCCACTAACTGCGTTTGGCCAGCAGAGTTCACCTCTACAAACCCACCACTTCTTCTAATCATGTTCGCACGTCTCACTGCTGTTTTCATTGCCTTGGTCGCTGTGACTGGCGCTGTTGCTGATGGTGACACTGGTACTTCGAACTGCATGAATGTATGCTGCGAGACGAGCGCGATCGTAAGCTGTGGTGTCGTCCGGTGTTGAACCATGTTGACCTGTGCGCGACCAGACCCCCCAGGGATGGTCGGGAACAAACTGTTGGGATGCACCTGTCGAGCTCGGGTGTAACAACAACATGTGTTGCCTGATTTATGTGAGTAGCTAAAGCCACCACTGGCAGCCCCTGGGACGAGATTTTCTGATTCGTAACATGTAACAGGATGGTCCAGGTACCTCCGCAGGCAAGTGCGATTGGCCCACTCAATGCGATGGTACGCCTCTCCCCAGTCCCTACTAGGCCCGTGCTTTGCCGAGAGGGATTCCCGAGCTATGGAGGGATGGGGCTTGTTGTATTTCTGGCTTCTAGGCTATCCTTGGGTTTTTAGTCTACTTCAGGCTTAGTTGCGGTCAATGGCAGCGATGAGAACTGATGCGTACATGGGTTGTCGTCTTGAGGTCCGCGATGACAACTGTATCTTGGTTCCTATCATACAGGAAGTATGAGGAATCCCCACTCGTCAGAGATATGCCAAGGATCAAGGCGCCACGATGGGCTGAGGCAAGGGCTCTCCGACCAACCTTGTTCGTTCGGAGTGGAGTCCAGATACAACATGACGTAATGATTCGGTTGGGATCTGCCAAACGGTTCAGCCTGTCACCAGCGGCTCGGCTGTATCCTTTGTTGGAAAGCGACCATTAGCCATTAGGCCACACACGAGCAAACCAAGCTCGACCTCCATGCCATTTGATAACTCGATACAGTATATAAGAGTCGACCTGTATCTGGGGGCAATAATTTGATCCTTGGTCCCGCGCCCTCACAAGGCGCCCATCTTGTCTGATCTAAGGTCTACTACCGCGCCCTTATCTCCAACATCCTTTACTCCGGTGTATTTTCAGCTACGAAGCCCCCAACGATGCACGGGCGCGCGCACCTCCAAAACCAGCCCTTCTGTCCATTGGCACCAGAGTCTACATCCGCGTCACGGCTCATGGTTTCGCGTGCGTCTCCTCCATGAGTCGTGCGTTCTACCCGCTTTCGACCGAGGCCGACGCACCGACGTCGACTACTGTGGCTTTGGCCGTTTGATTGTTGCGCCTGGCAGGGAATAGATCACCGCTGATGATTACCGTTTGTACTGAGCATTTGCACCGCGACCACTGGCACAAACAAGAGCAGCGCGTCCGGCCCCGTAGGCAAATTTTACTGCGCCGCGACAACACCCAGGAGTAGTCCATGGGACTGGCAGGAATTTTGAGGACAGCATTAGTGCCAGCCCTGGGTTTCTCCTCCATTCTATCCCGGCTGGTCCACCGTACGCCAAAGTCGTCGATGTTAAGAGGACGCAGCGGTGAAACAGCATGGACTTGCACGCGGGATGGTGAGCTATACCTATACTTGTTCTACTTCAAGACCACCATTGATGCGGCTGCGATCGAGTCCCACACAATGTGGGCATAGCGAACGAGCGGAACGACGTATACGGTGTACTACTCACCAGCACCTCGAGCCGGTGTCGTCCATCCACTCCACGAGGGCGGCCCACACTGAAGTAGGGCGTCGAAACAACAGGGCTCAACTGGTTCCTCTGAGCGATTCTCGAATGTCTGCCTCCAGATGGCCTATTCGTGTTTGTGTCCACGGGGCTCATGCACAAGTCCCGTGATAATACTACTTTGGCCTGATCTCTAGTCACCGACCCTTCGCGCCAGGCAGGAAAACATTCCCGGGTACGCCAAGTTGGCACCTGATACCAGTGAACCCCTTGAATGCAATGCTTGTCATTGGTCTGACATTCTGCTATCGCTCCCAGAGGTGCGACTCTCTGGTGGCTTGGCATGAATAAAGGTGACAACAGCGACCTTGGAAGGTAGGCGGTACAGGTTGAAACACGGATCAATGGTGACGGGTTTACCCCTGGCCGCAAAACAGGGGTATGTCACAGCCCGCGCGTACAATATTCGCCTAGGAGAATCCACCCTGACGTTCCGATACTGCACGGGCTCGTGCACGACCAAAACTAGTCAATCTATCTAACACCAGAGTCCCTCTCGGGGTTTGTGGCGTCTCCGTCTCCTCCATCGTTGTTGTTCCATGCGCTGTGCATTCTACTCGCTTTCGACCGAGACAAATACAGACTTGCCTATGTCGACTACAAGGACATCGCATTTGAGTGAGGATGTGCTTGGCGGCGGGGGTTAATCACCGTCGATGCCTACCGTTCGTGTTGGGCGTTCGCACTACGATGGGAGCAATTGTGTTCATCTCGCTAACCTTACCTCAGATACACTTTCATGTGTGCAAGTTGGCCGTTGTCTCGGCCTGGTGTCACGACCTCCCTTGGAGCGTACGGACGTTAAAAATGGTGGGCCGTATCGATGATATTGCTGCGAGCCGCCACCGATTTCGCGGTGTCGCGCCTGGCTTCGTCCCGGAGAGGGGGCCATTTTACTGATTTGGACACACGCGATTTCTTGAGGGCTACAGGTACAAGACCCCCTTTTAGTTGTCCTATGAGATGATCGACGAGCGAAAGGAGCAGACATGGCTCTTGAGCATACGCAGGTGCCTTTTTCCAGCATTTCTTTACCGTAAGACGCAAGCTTTGTATGATGACACCTTTCCTGAAGAACCACATTGAGGTCAGCGTCACCCGCATCGGTAATCAGTCGCTGCCGCTCCCACCGCCACCGCTTCCAGCAGGGTATCTTTGTACACCCACTGGCATCAGTCAGTCTCGTCGCGCTCAGCACAAAGGTAATTGATCAGGGGTATACTGGAGCTGGAGGATGAACTTTTTTGTGTTTTGAGAGTGGGAGGAGAGGTGAGAAATTGAGTAAGTATTGATTTTCGCTTTCAGCCCTTGATGCAGCTGATCCCATAGTGAGGACCTCGTTCTTCTGTTCCATACATATGGGTTATGTAGGCCTCTCAATCTGACAGGGACTTCAGCAAGTCGTGCTGTAAAACGCCTCGCTTTTGAAACGGCGTGGCAGCCAGTGATCATGTGCGGAACTGAGATGCTGAACTGCCGCCGTGACATCTCATAAACTAAACACGCGTCTCGGAGTAAGTGTTTGATCATTTCTGTGTCAGGTTCGAGCCAAAGAAAACCTATAAAAGGGCCCGCTAGCAACTTCATTCAGGCAGAGTTCACCTCCGCAGACCCGATACTTCCTCTTAATCATGTTCGCGCGTCTTGCCTCTGTTTTCGTTGCCCTGGTCGTTGCGACTAGCGTTGCTGCTGATGACACTGATTGCACGAATGTGTGCTGTGCGACAGCCCAGCTCGTAAGTCGTCACGCGTGTCGTCTGCTGTTGAACCATGTTGAACTGTGCGCGACCAGGCCCCGAGTGGTTGGCAGGGAGCAAACTGTTGGCCTGCCTCTCCAGACCTGCCCTGTGCCTTCAACATGTGTTGCTATATTAATGTGAGTGGCTAAAGCTACCACTGGCAACTCCTGCGACGAGAGTTTCTGATTTGCACCATGTACAGAATGGTCCGGGCAACTCCTCAGCCAAGTGCACTTGGCCCACTGTGTGCGATGGCACGTTTGCCCCCAGTCCTTACGAGTGAGCTTTGCCGAGAGGGAGCTAGTAGGCCATAGACGGATGGGGCTACAATGTTATATTCCCGGCTTCTAGGCTATCCTTGTGTTTTGACGAGTGCCTCTACTTCAGGCTTAGTCGCGTTAAATGGCAGCGATGCCAGGAACTGTGGGTTGTCGTCTTGAAGTCCGTGATGACAACTGTATCCAAGTGAAGCCTGGTCCGTATCACACAGGAAGTATGAGATGAATTTCCACTCGTCAGAGATGTGCCAAGGATCGTGCGAGGCCGGAAGCGATGCGACGGGCTAAGGCAAGGGCTAGTATGCTCTCGACCGGTGATCTTCCCGTTCGGAGTGTCGGGCCGGATACACAATTACATAATGATCGGGTTGGCTCTCAACTCCACATGGGCCCGTGCCCATTGAAAACCGGTCCCTGTTCACTGGCACCAGACTCTACCTTCGTCTTACGGTTCACGGTTTCGCGTGCGTCTCCTCCATGGGTTGTGCGTTCTACCCGCTTGACCGAGACCAACGCACCGACGTCGGCTACTGTCACGCTGGACCGAGGTCACCGGGATGGGCTGCTCCCGCTCTCAGGAGAGCTCCCGCCGCATGCGGGCGTGGATGGAAGGGGGCAGGGATGGATGATGACTAAGTATGGACACACGGACTATGACCTCACCACTCCCTACGGGGACTCGGACTCTGGCCCTTGCCAGACCTCCCCGGTACAACGCGCCCGGCAGGGAGTAGATCACCTTTGATGATTGCCATTTGCGCTGAGCATTCGCGCCCCAAACAAGGGGCCCAGCGCGTTCGGCCCAGGCAACATCGGCGTGCAGCACCTCAATGACGGGTTTCAAATTGGTACGTTCGTCGCTCCCGTGATCTGATTCCTCTCTAACAACTATCCAGCTTCTGTCAGGTCTGGAAATCCTGGCATTGTTGACGAGATGGATGCAAGAAAATAATTCCTGAGCAATGTTTGTTTCATTACTCCGTTTCTCTTTCTTCCGATTGGTGTTGGGCCTTTCCCTTCCTCATTTTCTGTATGGATGGTCGTTTCCTTTCTCATCTCCATTCATTTACTGAGAAGGCTTGTCTCGTCTAGGATCTCCATCACTGGTTTGGTCACTGCTTTGCCGAGTAGTGTTTTGGACCCTGTCCTTTTCCTTTTTCCCAGTGTCGTTGGCTCACTTTCCGGCCTTGCTGGTGCACGTGTCCCATCGTCGGCGTTAGCCTCTACCCAAGCCGTGCATCTTTTGGAAAAACTATGGTTAGCGCATCGCTAGACGCACATCGTCCTTCGTGTTATCGATCCAATAAACCAAATCTGGATCAACACTGAATCGCTCTTGGGTTCGGCGACCATGCGAGTCTGCGTTTCCTGATCTCTGCATGCTTCAACCCATCGCTCGAGACACGGTACGTGATCCAGTCATCGGTATTTGACATTGCTCACTTTTATTTATTTATTGTCTGCGTAACGAGCAGAGGGACGCCGACGGACCGTTTTGTATCTGAATGCGACGCATAGAACGTCCTGTGCTTCTAGCGCGTATTTCAGCATGCTTCCTATCATCCAACAGCCCTCGGTTGCGGACCTCTTTCGCTCATTGTAGCGCTCCGGCAAGTTACACTTTTAGTGCAATCCCACCCACTTGTATAGCCACGGGCATGACCCTCGCGAGACCTATATAAAATCTCGTGGCCACGAGCCATTGTTGCTGCCATGCCCTGCTGCTGCTCATCGTATTATTCTCCTTCCACGTATCGTTCACTTCTCCGGCCTCTCAACCGGCGATTGACTCATCCGTTTCATGCTTCACCAGTGGGCATGGCCATGTCATTCGCAACGAAGTACAAACGTAGGGTGTGCTCGGTAGGTGTATGGGTGCGCTTACGGTGGGAACATGGAGGGTATGTTAGCAGTTGACGCCCGAGGAGGCGGTGGCGATCGAACTGGCAACACAGAAATCGGGATACGTTTCCAAAGACGACGACGATAATCTGACGGTTATGGAAGTAAAAGTTGCGAACCTAGTAAAAGACATTCCATCCCGTTTCTCCTACATCCTGTATAGTGATGCACAGACCTGGGCCAGGGCTTAGCAGTATTTTGCATCTTATGAACAGATTGTATATCTTACGTTCTTTATTTTATCCTAAATTTACAAGTATCAGTTGACACTACTGTAGAATACTCTAGTAAGCAGTCACTAAAGGTCGGGAACAGTTCGACTGTACTATGCCTGGCTGTGGGGTCGACCTCCATCGACTCCAGGACCGTCTTCGTCTTCGCATATCGCGCATTAGAATAATCGTTCCTCCACCATATTCAATACGACGATGATCTTGCTTGCCCAAATTGCATCCTTGCCCGGCCGATGTAACGCAATCGTTTCGACTCTGCTCGTTCCAATTGCTCTTGGGATGCACTTGATTGCACCTAGTGCTGTCGACCAAGTTTACGCGGTTCGGATTGTCCTTGACGCCTCTCGACTCCCCCTGGTCGCCCATATGCCTTCCGGACTCGGTATCTCGACTTGATGCATTCATCCCGTAAACGGTGTGGTTTATATCACCTCTGGAATATTCCGCATCATTCTGGACGTCATCTGGTACGACCACTTCCCCGCTCGGGTCATCGACTTCGGGTCTCCCTGGCGAGTCACCTTTATCCCTTTGCTCTAATCGTCCTCTACCGTGTTTTAAGGTGTTTCACAACTTCTTCGGCCCGCTTCCACTATCCTCCATCATGGCTCACAAATGCTCCCGATGCTCCTGTTATGTCATCAGCATGTTTGTTGTTGAAGCTCGCTAATCCGTCCCACTCCCCCTTGAGCTTGGCGCTCGGGGGCTTGTTTCGTTGCGCGGATCCATCAGGTGGTTCGGGTGGTCGTAGGGAGTGCTGGGGTGGTCCGGATACATGTTCATGACATCTATCAAGGTGCACTGACGGTTTCCTTCCTCATTGTCGATTGCGGCTGGTCTTAAATAAGCCCAGGCCAGGCCCGTGCACCACTAAGATTCCTGTAGTGGTCGGCGTGGGCGGTGAGCGAGGAAGAGAGTTTTTTCAACAGGCGAAAGAGTGGGGTGCAGTTAGCTTGGCGACGAGTCCAATTACGGCTCACTGAGCTGTCCACGTGGTGCGTGCGTGTGATAGAGCCAATGCCAGTGCGTCATTGCCTTCTCGGCGCTACCCCGGCGCCAGGCGCCTGCACGCCACATACCAGCGTTTTCCCAAACCACCGTGTTGAATCGAAGCTTGGCCAGCCAGTATGGATTCAAAAGGTACTGCGGTCTTTCTGTCGTGCAAAGCGTTGTAATAATGTGCCTACTACCAGTTAAACAGTTGCATTCACGGGCGAAATTCCTCGTTGCCAAGTTTGAGGAAGGAGGGCGGAGGGGTTACATCGAGGAGGCGATCGCCCTTGGTCGTGAGGCACTGGAGCTTTGCCCACACGGCCACCCCATGCGATCCAACTCTCTGATTTACCTTGCACATCATCTCCGTGGTCGCTACAAGCAATTTGGAGAGACGGATGACTTTGAAGAGGCCATCATCCTCGACCGTGAAGCACTCGACCTTTGCCCACAAGGGCACCCTGAACGGTCGAGCCCTTTGATCACCCTTGCAATTGATCTTTTCACCCGGTACCAGCAGCATGGACAGATAGAGGACCTTGACGAGGCCATTGTCCTCGATCGGGAAGCGCTCAATCTTTACCCACAAGGGGACCCAAATCGGTCAATGTCTTTGGGGAACCTTGCAGCCGATCTCTTCACTCGGTACGAGCAGCTCGGGGGGATGGAGGGCCTCGACGAGGCCATTATCCTCGCTCGAGAAGCACTCAACCTTCGTCCACAAGGACACCCAAGTCGGTCAACGCCTTTGAACAACCTCGCGATTTATCTCTCCACTCGGTACAAGCAGCTCGGGGGATGGGAGGACCTCGATGAGGCCATCATTCTCGGTCGAGAAGCGCTCTACCTTCTTCCACAAGGACACCCTGATCGATCAACGTCTTTGAACAGCCTTGCACTTGGTCTCTCCGCTCGGTACAAGCAGCTGGGAGCAATCAAGGACCTCGACGAGGCCATTGTCCTTGATCGAGAAGCACTCGATCTTTGCCCACAAGGGCACTCAGATCGGTCAATGTCTTTGAACAACCTTGCAATTCGTCTCTTCACTAGGTACAAACAGCTCAGGAGAATGGAGGATCTCGACGAGGCAATTGACCTCGATCGAGAAGCGCTCGACCTTCGCCCACAAGGGCACCCACTGCGGTCGACATCTTTGAACAACCTTGCACTTAATCTCTCCAATCGGTACAAGCAGCTGGGAACAATCAAAGACCTCGACGAGGCCATTGTCCTCGGCCGAGAAGCGCTTGACCTTAATCCACAAGGACACACTCTTCGAGCCGACACGTTGAACAACCTTGCACGCTTCCTTCATGATCGGTTCACACATTTGAGGCAGTTGAAGGATATAGAGGAGGTGTTCAATCTCTATGCCCAACTTACATATGTGTCTCAAATTGTTTCTTCCGCCGATCTTTCTGCCACTAGAGCATGGATTCGTATGGCTCATCATTTCCAGCATCCCAGCATCCTTCTTGCATACGAAATCGCTCTTCGGTTACTCACTGAACATCTAACAACTCTCCCATCATTGCCTCAACACCTCACCATCCTCAAGAAGCTCACGGCGTCATTCGCAATGGACGCGTTCTCGGCGTGTCTTCGTAAACGTGTTCCTGCCCATGCAGTCGAGTTCCTTGAGCAAGGCCGGGGTGTCTTTTGGACACAGCTTACCCGTCTCCATTCCTCGCTTGATGACCTCGTGATGTCTAGTCCAGCAGGAAAGAAGCTGGCGGACGATTACATGCGGGTCGCCTTGCTCATTCGCACTGCCCTCAATTCACCTGGTCCAGATCAGCATCAGCGCCTGTGCCACCTCAACCTCGACATGCACAGGGCTGTAACCAATGTCCGCAAGCTACCTGGTCTCTCTCGATTCCTTCTTCCCCCACTCTTTCCCGATCTCCAACATGCGGCCAGTGGTGGACCAGTCATCATTGTTAACGCAAGCAAGTATAGCTGTGATGCACTCATCATCTTCCTTGATCGAGATCCTGTGCACATTCCACTGCACATCACACAGGAAGGTGCTCGAGACATGTCAACGGAGCTCCATACCTTGACTGTGCGCGCAAAAAGGCTTGATGTGTCGAGAGACCTTGCAGCCTTCTTACGCAGACTTTGGGATCAGATCGTTTCGCCCATCGTCGATTTCCTCCAAACGACCCACCCATCACAATCGCGCATCTGGTGGTGTCCCACCGCCGAGTTCTCTGTCCTTCCCCTGCATGCTGCTGGTCCCTATAGGAAGGGTCAACGAAACCTCGCTAATATCTACATCTCGTCCTACACCCCAACGCTCACTGCCCTCATTCGTGCTAGACGGCGCGATCCGTCGAGTCCTGGAACTCAAGGGAAGCGTTTCATCGCCATCGGCCAAGCGAAAGCTCTTGGCGAGAATGAACTGGGTTCAGTCGACGCGGAACTGGACAGCATTGGACAACTCGTTGACGGCCTTGCCACATTCACACGCATAGACGGGGATGAATCCCGCATTTCCAGGGTCGTTGAAGAGCTTGGCAAGAACGATTGGGTGCACCTTGCGTGTCACGGTCTTCCAAATCCACAGAAGCCTTTCGAGTCCGCATTCGCCATGGGCGATGGACGCTTTACGATCCAGCGCATCATTGGTTGCAACTTGAAGAATCCAGAGTTTGTGTATCTTTCCGCGTGTCATACGACTGTCGGGGACGCAGAGAGTCCGGACGAGGCGATTCATCTCGCGTCGGCGATGCAGTTTGCTGGGTTCCGTTCTGTGATTGGGACGATGTGGGCGGTGGACGATGCTGAGACGAACAAGATCACGTCGACTTTCTATAAATATATGGTGGATGAGTCTGGCCGTCTTGATCATACCCTTGCAGCGTTAGCGCTGAACAAGACGATGAAATCTGTGAATGTACCCTTCGATCAACGCATTCTCTATATCCATCTTGGTGCCTAGTGATAGTATATCTTTGTTTACTCTGTCAGTGTCACGCTATCGCCGATTATGCATCTTATTATTTCGTGGTTGTGCGAGGCTCCGGTGTATACGATATCAGCTCCTCGCGCCTGTCGCCCGGGATGCTATGACCCTCTGGGACAAGAACCGGGGGCCATACGAGAGTGCGATGTCAAATCCAATGATCCAAAGGTACCACAGGTCCTGGGAGCGGCAACGGTACTGCTCTCCAGCCCCTCGTCAGTATCATCCCTTAACGTGATTGCACGAACGCAGCACCTCAGAGACGAGCTTCAAGTTGGTACATTCATCGCTCCCGTGATCTGATGCTTCTCTGACAACTATCCAATCCGTTTCCGTTTTTTTTCCGAGTGGTGTTGGGTTTGGGCATTCCTCACGTTCTGAATAAACGATCCCCTCCCCCTTCTCGTCCCTCTTTATTTGCTGAGAATGCCTGCCACATCTAGGATTATTATCACCGATCTTGTAATCTCTCGCGTCTGCGAGATAGCCACGATCACCACCATCGCGAGACCTCTATAAAATAGGGTAGTTCGACCTCGGACACTAACTTTTACCCACACCTGAATAGCAAGGCGGATCTTCTCTCTTTCATCTGCTTAGTACCCCTTCGGAGCCACGAGCCTCGTTCCTGCTGCTGCTCCCACACGCCAAGTTCCGTTTTGTGTTCTGTCTGATGAAGCAGCTATACAGCCTCTCGCGGACGCACTCGTGAATGATCCTGCACAATTCGAGTCGATCAGCGTCCAGCTTGGCACGTCGACCACACCTGTGTTTTTCATGCCTCTTTAACCATCATCCGACCTCTACCAAGCAGCGGCAACATCACCCTTGACGTTGAACAAACTTGGTACAATGTTCCTCAACATTATTGGGTCGGTAGGGGCTTGTGACCCAGACCATTGTTGTAAAGTGAACTCGAAGTTGAGACCACGTGAGACACTGCATCATGTCTTGACATTCCTCCAATGACCGGTAGTGACGAGCTGGAGCGCTGCATGCAGTGTAGCCTCTGTCGTGCGTAAACCTCGTGGTTTTGCAACGAGAACAGACTCGGATATCCGGAAAAGCACATGCCCAAGACGATCGATGATAAATTCGTGCAACGAGTATAGCATATAGACGACCGGACAACGAGATTGGCGCCTCCGGAAGAGCGATGCGCATTTTCGATGTGGCTGAGACCATGACCGTTCATGCACGAGGATGGCATGGAAACGACGTAACGTGCGGACGCCTTTCTGGACGGCGAGCAGCTCGGATCCGATGCGTTATTTGACGATGGAATTGACTCCTGGCAGGGGGGTAGTCTCTCGCGACGCCAAGGAGGACCTGTTGGTGGGATGGGTTCATTTTCTTATTCTTATCGCAGTGGCGCGCATGCATCAAGTCCCCGACTCCCGGAAACTATTTTCATGTAGTTACCACACGAAACTGATCAAGACACTGGACAAGTTGATGCGATAAAAACCCTCCCCTACTTGGGAGTCGGGGACTCCAACCTCGGGTCCGAGTGCCCGGAGGGCGATGCTATGAGCTATGCACTTGAATGGCTATACTCCCGATACCGCTGGAGTCCGACACTTGAAACATCACAGGAACTTCAAAACGCTCATACGAGGGCTGCCAGGGAGAAGTCCAGTGAGAAGGAATGTTACCTCCCAACCCGACTCTCTACTCTGCCTACCAGGAGTCATATAGATCAATCAACATTCAAGCGAAGAGAGGTCTCGTCGATCCAGCGCAGTGGGTGTCCTGGACCATTCTGTCTTTGCGGTTAGCTGAAATTCCGGTGTGATACTTTTACTAGATCCCCCGCCACTCTCCGTCTTGAGCGATTCAAGAACTGGAGCCCCGAGGATCTCAGAGAGCTGCTGGAAAGGTAGGCATACTCCTAGTTGCGCTCGGATGCAAGGTCTGATCCGACCGGGATCTCACACAGACAGGCGTCCCCTCGCGACTCAGCGCCTACTAAACCCCATCATAAGTAAGCAGCATGTACTAGTCGATTGCCTTGTTGACGAAACTCTGCAGCAACAGTGGGCATCTAACCCAAGAAGTCCTTCAGTCGAAACTCCAATCTCATGTCTTCCACAGCATGCCCATCCGAGTAATAAAGCTTCCAGAAATGGAGCTCATGGAAAGAAGTGAAGTAGCGTCATACCTGATCAAGACGCGCGTCGAGGACGACGGCGATATGGCGATACACAGGGCTACTGTCGCTGATACTGCGCAAAGTTACTACCCCGGGAAAGAAATGCAGGATCGAGCTATTTCTAAATGGCTCCAAAGGGTAGCGAGGTTCGCAGTCCTATCACATACGTGGCAAGAAGAAGAGCCCGGCTATAAAGCCTTCAAGGGGCAACGCGAAAGCGATAGGAAGGGGAAGAAGACGCTGCGGGGGTACAGGAAACTACAGCGGTTTTGCGACATTGCGCACTGGGTCTTCGGGGTCGAGTTCGCCTGGGCGGATACGGTCTGCATCGACAAGTCCAGCAGCGCGGAACTGGACGAATCTATTCGTTCCATGTTCGCCTGGTATCGGAATTCGGACGTTTGCATTGCGTATCTTGCAGAAACCACTGTACCTCCTCGACTGTCCCTCTGACCGGTGGTTCACACGAGGATGGATTCTGCAGGAAATCCTTGCACCGCATCGGCTCAAATTCTACAACAAGGATTGGTGCCCACTCACAAACTTTCTGAATGACAAGATTGAGTATTTCGACGAGGAATGGCTGAAAAACAGGGGTCAGATCAACCCCGACTCAAGTTACTCTCACCAATTCCATCTTCTTCATCACGCCATATTCATGGCAACGGGATTGGATATGACTACCATTTGTCATTTCAGACCCGGAATTCATGGCCCATCATTACCCGAACGCATGAAGTGGGTAGCTCGGAGAGTTACCACAAGACCCGAGGACAAAGCATACTGCATGATGGGAATATTCGGCGTGAGTATATCGATTGCCTATGGCGAGGGTGCGCAGCGCGCCTTCTTCAGGCTGTTTTCAGCCATTCTCGAAATTGGATACTCCCGCGACTGGTTTATATGGGGGGGCAAGCCTATTCTGTGGGAGATCCATCCTTCGCGAATGATCCCTTCTTCCCCAGAGTGCTATCTAGCTAGGGTTGACATCGGAAAGAAGGACTTCATGTCGATGAACCCTCGAGAGGGAGAGCTGGTTACCTTGACCAACCTAGGATTGCCGATGAAGATGCTGGTCGTCCCTGTACGCGTTGATTACAACCAAGATCTGAGCACTTTCTACCAACCCTCGGACATCCGTATCTCGTGTCCTGTGTCTGACGAACCCGTGGTGGTCCAAAGCATGACATCTGACTGGGATGGAGAGAATGAGGGGATGGTACAATCTCCTCAATTCGCGCTCGGTATTCTGAACATCGTTAGCCCGGAAATGATGGATACTCCAAAACATCTCTGCGCCATTCTGTTGCGCAGACCAGTTCAAGAATCGCGGTCGACTGCGGAGCCGAAGTGGACCTACTCCAAGTGGGAAAAGAGGGAGACAAACAAGGCACTTGTTTTCCAACGCAGCGAGAAGTTTCCGAGGATGAATGGAGACAGTTGGAACGGGATCACTATATCTAGGTCTGCAGTCGGTTGGTCCAGGAAAGGAGACGATCCGAAGATTAGGTTACAGACTTTGTACTTGTGATTTGATAGTCCGAGTGCCAGGTCGGGGTGAATGTCTGATTCTGCGAAATTTTGTTGCAAAGGATTGGTCAATGTTTTAATAGACCTCTGTATCACCAAATATCAGGTGGCGTCTACCTCCGTAACTCTGTGTTGATAGCAGGCAGAAAGAGAACTTGTTCGCCGTGACTACCCGTGTCGGAGATGATCACGTTGGTCGAGACACCGTCAATGTATCCATACGCATCCAGCATGGCCCACGAGTAAAAACAGCCCTCGTTCGATGTGGGAACGACGAGTCTAATAAAATGAGGTGATCAACCCATAGGCCAACTTATGGAAGAGGACGACATCGCAGAGGTACCTGGAATCCCGGTGAGGAGTCCAGAACGACTCTGGGAAGACAATCTTGCGGTGAAGCAGTGATGTGTACGTGTTTCAGCTGACTTGCAAAGTAATCCGCTGATCAATCGATCAGCTGATCTTTGTCAAGCTCTCGTCAGTTGCACTGCAGGTGGTGAGTACCGCACCAGACTCTTCGATCCGAAACTTATAAGCTCGCAGACTCATGGCACACGCCCCGCATTCCTCCGGAACCTCCTCGTTGCTCATCCACATCGCTCAAGCATCATGTACATCGCAGGTCTAAAGTTTCCTACTCCTTCTCCCCAATGGCTTGAAGGGCTCGTTGTTCTGAGTACTGCAGATTATATCCGGTACAACATCGCCAAAATCAAAGACCTCGCTGTCATCTCCGAGTCCAAAGGCGGACGCGTTCGACCAGAATCCATGCCGCCCACGTTCTTGGGACGCATCATCACCCCGATCCACGGGCTTGCTATTTTGCTTCCACCCCTGATTTATGTTAGCACATTGGTGCTCAATCGGTTCGAACCACCAGAGTGGATGGCAAGGTTTGCCTTTTCAGCTGAGATGCTCGACCCGACGTGGAGGAACATGTTGAGGGTGGTGGCTTGCACCGCCAGCCTTACCCTCAGACGCTTTACAGACCGTGTATTCGAACATTTAGGGGACCAGTGGCATACCATCGGGGTGGGTATTGGAGATAAGCTGTCGCCTCACTTGGACCTCACCCCCCAAATAGCGTCGCGAAAAGCCTAGGGTTGTCAAGACCGGCCCGTATGCATGGGTCCGCCACCCGGGGTACAGGTAAACCGTTCTCAGATGGTAAACCTGCAGCGTTCTGACACGAAATGAACATACATAGTTCGGTCCTCTTACAGGAGGCATTGTGGTCTATCATGTTTTGGTCATACGTGCCCCTCGTGGCCTTGGGTATCACAGCATTTGCATTTGCAGTCAAGATGCCGATTGAAGTATGTTTCTTAGTTTGATCACCTGCTTCCACGCTGACGGATGGTGATTATAGGAGGGTCTGATTCAGAAAGACGACGCCGTCAGGGCTGAATATCGGCAATATATGACAGAAGTTCCTGCAAGAATTTTTCCATATGTTTGGTAGACTGTATTTTTAATGATATCTCCTGACGGTCAAAGCAGTGTTTCTAAGAAAAAGTCAGCTTACATTGCGGGGCTCCACGATCACTGTACATCCAGCCCCACGTCACCTAGTCTGTTCGTCTGGCATAGTGTGCAGCGCCAGCGATCTTGGGCCTGGCGACTATGAAATCGGAACACTTGCCGGTATTGGTCATCGTCCGTCGCCCAGAGGCGCAGACGCGTCAACGCCCGCGGCTGGTCGTCTTGCATGACCTGCAGTACGTCCGTGCCGTTGATAGTGTATTCGTTTACATACAACGACCCGTGGTCGATGTCCACTGCGAGTGATGCCAACCCATCTGTCGAGCGCCATGTGCCGACCAGGTTGTCGCGCGTGACATCTTCCAATACACGGTCGAATGCCGATTGTACGTGGCTTGTAATGAGCTTCGTGAGTTCAATCGACTCCGATGTCGGTCCCGACTGAAGCACGACGATGCCGTACGAGTTAACAGGGTTAAGGGTGAAGGCTGTATGGTAACCAGGAAGTTCTCCTACTGCAGTGGGTCAACCAAAGAGCGAGCGTTGTCAGGGCAAGTTTTACTCACGCTTTTGATACAATTTTTGTTTTCTGCCATAAGAGTCTGGCGAAGTGTAAATCTCCCACAACGCTCCGACGTCGGAATAATCGTCGAACCAGGTGTGGACAGGACGCATCCATTCACGGACTGTGAATGGCGACAGGATGCTCTCTGGTCGTCGAGGATTTATCAACACTTGCATGAGCTTGGTGAGATCAGAAAGTGAGCTCATCTGTCCGCCAGCTGGGTTCGTAGCATCCATGAAATCTTGGTCCTGAAGGTGACTCAGCATCAAAGAAGAGATAGGTCCCAAAATACGTACGATCTCCCAAGGGTTCAGTGAAGGCACGACGACATTGTGAATATTTTCTTCCGTCACCAAGAATGAGGTTCCATTGAATCCCAATGGCCCAAAGATATCTTTCTGCACCAACTCGGCGTGCGTCGATGGTCCAGAAGGACCGCTGGCAGCGATATTTGCGGCCACGTTCGCGATTCCCAGTAGTGAGTAGCCGGTATTTGAATACACAGGATAGGTGTATGGAGCCACTACGGGACGGCTCTGGGCTATGCCATCAAAAACTTCTTGGTGAGAAGGAAATTTGAGACCGTTGTACTCTGGAGGCCCCCCTCCGAACGTTGACCTTGGCCAGTGTCCCCGTGCGTTCCCCGGAGGCAAGTCTGTGCCGATACCCGACATGTGGCTCATCAGCGCACGAAACGTGATCGGTGCGTAGTATTTGTTATACCGCAACTCGGGACACACAGATGAAATGGGATCGTCCCTGTGAAGAAAGGTCAGGAGTTTTCTTTCAAATTGCGAGACTGGTCCCTTTACAGTGTGAGCAGTCCACGATCACGAAGGATGAGGGTCTCAAGCGCAGTAAATAATTTTGAGATGGACGCAAGTCTATAGATGGAATGCCTATCAACTGTGGTGCCTTGCCCGACGTCCGATTCGTTGGCTCGGCGCTTCCCCCAAAAACCCTCGTAGAGCGAGCCCTCGGACCCGACGACGGCCACACTGAGACCGTCGAATCCTCCTTGGTCGAAGTAACACTGTAGGACAGAATCCAGCCGGCCGAATGCTTTCTGCAGTGGTGACCCTGTTCCAGGAGGCTCCGTTGCCAGAAATGACGGAAGTGGTGCACGGCACTCGTGGAATGCAGGCTGAAGTAGCGATGATGGGCGGGTCGGGAGCCTGGACAGTACCACCGAGCGAATTGCAACCTGTAGGAGGGCTGCAACGGCAACTGCATTTAGGAGGAGACTCCATCGCGCCCAACTCGGAATGGATGGCAGCACATGTTTGTTGGGAGGTACATCGTTCGACATCACGGCAGGTGCCCCTGTTCGTTATTTATGAGGAGGCCAGTTCGCGGGACGTCTAGACTCTAGCAGCTCGGTCGCCGGATGGGAGTCAAAGTGTAGTGGAGATCATCTAGGCTTTGGTCGTGTGACTTTCTGGCCCTTTCGAGACTCGAGAGCCGAAGGGGTCTGCTCGTCGCTTGCGAGCGATTTCGACTTAGCCGGGCACTATTGAAGTCCTTTTCAATTTTATATCGAAACGCTCAGGCTTGGTAAAGCCGTACTCGGCGCTATGCTCTATGCTTCCTACACTGCCTCGCTGCTCTTGACGCCTCCTCGTAGACCTGGACCCAATCCCTACACAAGTGTGGCTGCGTTAGATCGACAGCTAGACTGGCGTCTATGACGGGTTCCAGGGTTACGTCCGCCCGACAGAGTGTCATCATTCGCAAGTAATTCAAGCAATGCTGCACATGTTCGGCCTGCGCCTCGTATGTCCGATTGGCACTATCCTCGAGAGCAACTCGAAGACGTCCAAGGCAATGAAGTTCGTGGTACATTGTCAAAGCAAAGGGACGTCGTTCCGGGCCAAGACATACCCAGCCCTTTCCGACCGTCGGGAACTGCGTCTCCCATTGCTGTAGCGCATCATCCCCGTTGATGGGGTAGTGCACGGTATCCTCTGGAAACATGATAGCATCCCGGATTTCCATCGGGTAGTATGCAGGGTAGTCATCTCCTACCCAGCCTGTGCGCGATCGACATGGTGAGTTCGTTTTTTGAGCCGCGAGAGTTTGTAGACTGACTGTAATACGTGCCAGGCGTACGGTCTCCATCGGCGTCTACTGTGCCTCCAGGAGGGTTTCTCACGATAATTGCACTCCATACGGCAAGCAGAATCGCAATAGTCGACCAGAGAGCAAGCTCCCAGGATACCGATACGGGTTTTCTTGGTGACTCCATGTAGAGGATATGAAAAGTCGGCAAGATGTAATTTATTCGTCCTGCTGTGGTGTGTGAGGCTTGATTTGGATATGGCGATATCTGACTCATGCAACAGATGCGACCGAGGGCAGTGATCTGGACCCTCAGACCGGTGCGCCAATCCCGTTACTTCACTCAAACACAGCTCAAACACCGACACTTGGCGATGGATTTAGCTGTGATCTCTTTTCGGCGAGCAATAGATATATGATTGCACTCCCCTCTTAGAACTTCCCCCTGCGAATTCTTCCTGATTCTAGCAAATATCAAGTCGCAAGAGAATCCCGATGCCCTTTTCAACCCCAATTCCGTTTCTTGCCTCCCGAAAGTCTGGGACACACTCCTACTACCCTGTACCTGCTCTGGACGAGGAGACATTACTGGCCTCGCCAGAGAGCAGAGAAATCCGTGTCCTGACATCCAAGTGCAACTTCTTCCTTGACCCCTCATTTTGGTTGACTGCATTCGCCGCCCTATCCATCGCAGTTACTATTCGGAATCTCCTGGTCATCCATCTGTACTCGCAGGAACCACATGTCAGTTATCTGGAAGCTACCCTTGGTAGCCCTTACAATGGGCTGGAAAAGCTAGTACGGAACGAGTCTTCACCATCATGGCCGCTTTCGTCCATCCATTACCCCGATTTCATTGGAGCGACGGAGGGTCCGTATGTTCATCACGCACTCGGTAATGGTTCAGTTGTGCGGTTGGACTCGGAGGTATGCATATCCATCGTGCCAAAGTCATCTGCTCATCGTGCTCGCCCATATCCCACAGCGTTCTATCATCCTACAGCACCGCGTTCGCGATTACGGTCTCGAACACTGTGTTGTCAAATTGGAATTTTTTTCCCGTTCGGGTGGAAACGGCAAGGGGCACACCGCACGAGGCTATGGACATATTGGGGAGAATCTCTACCTCAGGTTGTGGCGTTTAGAAGACATGGGAAGCAAGGCAGTACTCGCCCCACTTCCAACGGCATTGCCTCCGCGGAAAGAATTTCTTGGCAACATCGACCTGGATGGAACGCGTTCCGTGCAGTCATCTTCTTTCGGATGCAATGCGGGGTCTATTCAGACCCTGGAGGTTGGTCTGGCTTGCGCGTCGGAGCCTTGCATCATGGAGTTCCGGCTCATGCAGTCGCCGCGACGGCAAGGTACGTCATCCGCGTGTTGATGAGCGTAAACGCGGTTTCTAGAACGACGTTGCAGGATTCTGGGTGGTTCAGAGCGAGCAGAAACCTACACGCTGATAAAGGAGTTGGGTACCACAACCTTGTACACCCCTGGTGGACGATACAAGGGGTCTGACTGAAGTCACTGTCCTAATCATGCTTATTCGAACTGACGCGCGTTCAAGTTCGAACGACGAAGTCTCGGATCATGTGCACAGCATTACACATGGGGCACTGGCCGTTCATTGCACCAAGTCTACGAACTGGGATTTCCGCGGTTTCGAGGGGCAGGCAAATGCGCTGAGGCCAAGAGCGGTCAATGATCGTGTACCAGTGCACACCCGTACCTAGTGAACGTATTCTTGGCTCAAACCCCGTCTCTTCAACCTTCATTAATCATTCCCCACTGTATGACGCCGTCTCGACTGTTCGAGTCAGTCGTTCTCCGGGTGCCCGAATATTTAAATGCCGCATTGTCCTAATGTCCGTTTTTCCCCGAGTGACCATCGACGGCGACATCTCATCTCGAAGCCACCATCACACGATGATGCGACCCGTTCGAAACACCACCTGACATTACCTGAAATTGAGCGCAAAGTGATGCACTGCGTGGTGTACTATCAATGTGGACACGGAAGGGACAACTCCAAAATGATTACTCTTCATGATCATCTCCACCCAGGGGATGCGGGACCCCTATATTTATTATCAACCCCAATATTTTATCAATTTTTATGTTGATCCCTCCACACCAGTTCGAGCGTCTCGAACTAATCTGAGATAATGCGGCTGTCGCTGGGCGCCCACGTGGGAAAAATATTCCATTTCGATCAAATGCCCTTCTCCTGCTGGCAGTGGCCCTTACTATAACGTAAACTTGGAGTCAACTTCAGTCATAATCTGAATGCTGCGTGCCCGACGCTAGGCTGCGCCTGAAGGCGGCCTGACATGGCGGTAGGGGTCGACCCACCGTCCAAATCGGCCCGGAGCAGAATTAACAGCACCACCATCGAACTTGTGCGTGGATCCACGCATTTAAACGCGAGGCAGCATACGGCCCTGGGCCATCCATTACTCCGACGCTTGCGAAAGCCTCATTTGCGTTTCTTCCCGCATCACAAGCTGTAGTCATGCAGTTCCCCTTGGGTCCTACCTTTTCAAACTTTCTCTTCGTCGCATCCTTTGTCCTTTTGGCATGGACGGCTGTGGCGCATGGTGCTGGTGAGTAGAATGGCTATTCAAGCTCCTGTCATCGGTGCTCAAGGTGGAATGCAGCCATCAGTCCGGAAAGAACGCGTGCTGATATAGTTGACACTGGTATGTTAGCCATAGCTGAAGGTAACAAGTACCTCTTGATGACGATGGATTGTAGGGACAGACAGCCTCTCGAGGCGCGCTGCGGATGACTCGCGGTATATAGTGGCTGCGAGTGAGTGACTTTGCTCGTTACGGGAACGGACTCGTGATTAATATGAAAGTTGCATTGCAGCACAAGAGGAGGAGGCGCCTGCGGGACGCAATAGTGATCTCTCCCGGCGAGTAGATGCGCCAGTGGACGACATGTGGCATACGGGAACTGAACCCTCTCCACGTAAGCAACATCGATTGATAGGAACTTAGAACTCACAACTCATTACGATTGAATGACGACAGCAACGGAACGCGATCTCTCGGTGCGGCAAAAGGCCGAGATGTCCGACCACTGGTATTCTCTATCAACTGATGTCGAGACAAGTAAATACCGTTCGTTACCCAAGAAGTAAACTCATAATTGATCTGCATTACAGGGCAGACCGAGGGAGACAAACTTGTCCGGCGAGTGGACTCATCAGCGGATGACATGTGGTATACCCTCAGATCCGAGACCGAGGAGAGCAAGCAGGAATAGGTTGCTTCACGTGAGGTCATGGATTTTTCGTAATTTATTACACTTTTCGCCTAGATCATCTCGCTATTATCATATATTTACATGTCTCCAACACCCGTACTTAACCCCTTCCCTTTGACGTTGCCACAGACCTAGTAAGTAGTAGTTACATTCCCCGTTCTGAGTCCTTACAATATCTGAATGCTTACTGGTTTGTGTTTGCTTTGGAATTACTAGTAGGACATCCCAAGAGTGGTTAGTACCCTTAACACGGATCTTCAGAAAAAAAAACGAGATAGATACATGATACGATGGTTCGCTCTTGCAAAGCGGTTTGCTTGAATTGTTATTCATTTTGCTACTGGGCTTGAGGATTCCCTCAGTGGAAGTGAAGTCTGTTGCCTTGTTGCTCTGACTCCATCTTCGTTTGCACTTAGGCCAGTACTGGTCCGGGATTTTGGAACTAATGGAAACAGTGACGATTCAGGACAGTGTTTAAGTTGCTGTGACTGCGCGATCATGATGCCGTTTCAACCCCCCCCAAACTGTGGTTTCCGGAGAAGACCAAAGTCAGGATGTCAGGGAGTTCCTCAACAATCACCGTATCCTCTAATGGAACAGTACATCATTGGGATTGAAAGTCATACTCTGGGATGCATTCTTAGTAAGTTATGGTTGCTGCCTGCAGTTTCCGCTCCTTTGCTGGTAAGCTTCTATATTGCGGTTTCCGCAACGAACCCAGTACTGCTTCGCAAAACAGAATCCTCTTTATCTTCGGCTTGTTCTGGCTGGCGGTCATAACGCTTGACAACGCAATCAGATTGTACAGCTCAAGCCATGATCCGTCAGCGATGTATAGCACAACCACCGTATAGGTGACTGCCCTGTCGGGCTACCATTTTTCGGTCGCGCTGAACGTCATCACATCACATCTTGTATGAACAATCTAGGCGTGTTGAGTTCATGCTTCTCGCAAGAATGACTGAGCCTACGTAATTTGGTGCTTGTGCCAGCTTTGATTGTTAACCATATCGCGCGCAAAATATCGTCCGAGTCCGACGTTAACAGCAGTAGCGTCGCCTCTAGTCTGCGCTATGGGTACCTCGGTATCCATCCGTTATACGATCAGCTAACACGCCATTAAATTAGCGTGAATAGCTTTCCTTAGCTATGCAAGGTGAAGACGATCGCTTGAAACTTCCATATGTATACAAATCGGGGGAATTATCAGCGGACCGTGCTCTGTATGACAAGAAAGGCATCCGAGAGCGCTCACTTTCTATTAAGGAAGTTGTTAAAATTCTGTGTTTTGTCCATCCAGTGCGTGAACGGCGCGGTACTTCCGCCAGATTCCATCATTCACTCACGGTTCGGGGAACTGGATGCGATTGGGTAGTCAAATCGGGTGTCCGACGTGCGGCAGAGCCTCTTTTGCTGTTTCCTCCACGGCCGGAGGTGGCTATACGAGCTAACTGACTCATCGTGCACCAAGTGCTTTTTGGACTATCTGGAAGTTTTTCCGAAACCAGGGTCCTGAGGCCAGGTACCGCCGAGGCGATTGAAGGCCGCGTGGACTCTGAAATAAACCATCGCCGTCGATGGCAACATTTCACCGCCAATACTGAAACCACTGCCACGTTCAATCGACTCGAAATAGAAATGAAGGTACATTTCACGAAATTCATTCTAAAGAGAATACTGCTTGAAGGAAAGAGACGAAGTTCCTGGTGGTATCGCCAGGGCGGTCCTGTGTAAGTATACATTAAAATGAATAGATGAACGTCATACCTTGCCTAAATAACTTTCGTAGTTTTCAACCCCTGGATTCCAAGTGAGCGGAGTAGACCGACGCAAGTGTATGGAAAATATTTATCATACCACGATGGATTAATAGACCATTTGAAGTCGTCCCTTGAAGTTGAGGCAGTGTGTGTCGCGAACCTGGAGGTTCTTCGGCGACGGCAACTCCGTCATGGGTAGTGTTGGCCGAGGCGTGGGAAGCGCATGGCACTACGGCTTGTTAATGTGGCTGGACTCGGAGTCAGCCATGCTCACTGGCACAGCTGTTCGAGTTGTAATCCACCCCGCCCTATGGCTTGGTTGACCACTTATTGCGGGCCAAGCTGTACCCAACCCGCGCTCACAGCTCGATCACTTCCGTTCCTAGGAAAAGTATCATTTTTTCCCCATTTCCTCGTGAGTTCGTTGCGTCCATGGCGCATATCAGGGTTACAGAATCACTGGCTTTTTGCCAACTTGGCGGCATGAACGTGCGGTGCGTATAGTACTAGGGGTATACATCGCTGGTATGGAAACTGGGGCCCGAAACTAAGAACAGTGCCTCCATTGCTGATAATTAATGAAGTTCGGGGTATCAGCGGGCGGACCTGCTTGTGGTGCCGAGCCTGAGTCTCTGCCAAGACGAGTCAGAGGCCGGGTTGAAAAGCCGCGCAACTTACCAGCACCACTACAAGGCTATGCGCCAGTCCAGGTATTTAAACCCGAGGGGGCCCTTGAACGTCCACTAATTTGATAGTTTGTCGACAGTACCACCCATCTCCATTATCATCTCGAACCTTGCAACTATGCAGCTTCGGTTTAGCCTCACTTTCTTCTTGTCTGCATTGGTCGTCCTCTTGACGTGGACGTCGCTGGCGCAGGGTGTTGGTGAGTGGTGCGATTTGTTGTGTCGTTCATAACGCTGATGCTTAGGTCGGATCACAGCAATCAATCGTGATATCTCACCCGTACGGCGTGATCTTGGTGGGGCTCGTGCCTCGGGAGTTGAAGTTTGTACGTCGATCACAGTTGAATGCCACAGCATCCCCGATAACCGATACATTTCAGCAGTTGACGATTTTCTGAGGAGGGATGGGGTCATTTTTGCAACAAAGCCTGAAGGGGCGATTCTAGTTGGAAGAGCTAGCAATGGGGCAGACACCCTAGCTGCACGCGCCGCGGGTGAGCAGGTTGCTTGAACGGAGCACACATAACTCATCCACACACGCGTCAGAGGAGAACAACGAACCAGCAGTCATGGATGACGATGATCATCTCCCGAAACGTTGGTACACTCTAATTGAGATTGAAGAGTCTCAAGAGAGTGATTAAGCCTACCACGTTTGATGTCAAGCAATTTTCGTATATTAGTCTTCCCCCTTTCTTGCTAATGGACGTTTATCTTTATTATATCGGTTTTATTGGATCTGTATCCTTACGCGCCAATGATGTGTACCCCCTAACTTTATCCCCGCGGTGCAAGCACCGTCGTTATGATTGTTTCTGTAGTATAGCCAATCCTAGCTGCATTACTTGCCAGATCCGGCGTAAGCACATAGACAATCGACCGAGACTGGAAGCGGCGCTGGGCTACACGTCGGTTTGTAAAAATTGTACAACCAACATTTTTTTTGGCGATTATGGAGCCAATATGTAGATTATGTACATGTCTTGGATTCCGGCATTATTGCAGGACATAATTTAAAATAATCTCATGAGTTGATTGGACCCTCTTTCTATAGTGTGTATACAGCTATTATACAATGTACATACAGCTACTATACCATGTACATACAGTGGAACCTGTCAGCGCATGTGCGTCGTACTATACGGGCTACATCTTCTGTTACCCATGGATCCAGTATTTTGTAGATATACATCACACATAGACTCGGATCATACAATGTTTTTAGATTACAACATGTATGCTATGTTATTTCTACCCGTGACTGGCGGGAGCGGAGCGTGTGCTTGAGCACATGTCGCAGGTGCGGTGGAGATGCCGGGCACAGCAAATGGAGTGCGTCGATGTGGCTGCGTCATCCGATCGATCGTACCTCTTTTTCGTTGAGTTCCTCTCTCTCGCGCTCCTTTTCCATTCTCCCCACCATGGCGACTTCTTGCAACGTCGTGGGCATTATCGGCAACTGGCAGGAGCAGAGTGTGTGCGCACGCGCGGTGCGCGGCAGGGCACGGCAAGTGGAGGCAATGGTGCGCGAGTGAGCATGCATGCTCATGCTCATGGGTTGCGGCGCGAGATGAGGGCAGGAGAATGAATTTGAGGACGAGGGGAGGGCAGGGTGATCAGTGACGAGCCTTGGGTGAGGGTGAAGCAAAGCCGAGCCCGTGTGAGCGACACGTTGAGGCAAGGCAAGAGGCAAGGAGAGGTGAGCGAAACAAAGGAGAGGCGAGCACCAAGTCTTGAAAACCGTGTGAGTTTTCGTACGCCATGACCCGTGCCCGACTTGCGCTCGCCACTCGAAGTATCCAAGTGTCTGGTATATACATTGTACATTCAGGCAATGTGTACTCTATAATTTTTGGTGTCAATTATCCAAATTATCTGTCATATAATTGTAACAAACATGTACACATGGTCCCTGGCAATTAATGCAGGCACACCAACTCCATACCAGTGTGCTATATGCTAAGTATCCTTCCCGTAATAGGTGAGATATCTCTGCCGGATGTCACGCTTGGCGTCTCCATTGAACAAATTCTTATTTTATTGCATGCATACGGTATGAATGTGTTTATAATATGGGTTGCGTTAAAAATTTTTGGATTCCGGCAAGTGTACACTATTTGATTTTTGCGTTCCGACGTGTACCACGAAACAAGCGTTGCGCATCCTCCGCGTCGTCGAATCAGGGAACCGTGTCTGGGATCAAATTGTAAGTAAGCCGTACGAGTGGGCTGACTCAAGAATATAATACTGATTTAGTAAGCGACAGGGGACATTCACGTAAGCCATAGTAGCTGACGAAGGCCACTTCGGCGAGGGGTATATTTCCTGCGACTTGCGAGCATACTCCCACAACCCGAAGAATCTGGTACCCTGTACATGATGGCTTATCCCACTCGTCAGATCGGCAGAGACAACACACGCGTTTCCGCCATTGGCTTTGGTGCCATGGGTGTTTCCGCTTTCTATGGAATACTGAACCAGATGAAGAAAGGTTCAAGGTTGGTATGGGAGACCCAGCCCTACACACGTTTTAGCATGGCTGTCTTGCTCATCCTGATCAATACGATGTCAGGTCCTCGACGCTGCTTTCGAGAGCGGTTGCACGTTCTGGGACACCGCCAATGTCTACGGAGATAGCGAGGAACTGATTGGGAAATGGTGAGTACATGCACAAGCTGGCGACATCTACGAACCAACCACACACTGTATGATCGAACTCACTTCGCAGGTTTAAGAGGACTGGTAAACGCGACCAAATCTTCCTTGCCACCAAGTTCGGTTTCGTCCATGACAGACCAACGAAGCACGGCGTAGATGGATCTCCCAAGAACGTGGAAGAATCAATCAACCAGTCCCTCCAGCGATTGGGAGTGGACTATGTGGATCTTTACTATCTTCATCGGTGAATCCATTCTCTCCTTGGTCGATGCGGTCTTCTCGCCGCAATGCTAACCCTTGGACTACTGCTTTGAGTCGATAAACAGCGCTGACCCTGAGGTACCTATCGAAGTAAGTAACTGAGTGCGTGGATAGCTAACATTAAGTACTGATGTTGTTCTCCTGTGTATTTTGTATGTAGGTAACGGTTGGTGCCATGGCCAAGCTCATGGAGTGCGTATTGCTGTCCCACAACTGAGGCCATCTTAGCCTTATCCCCGTACAGGCAAGGGAAGGTCAAATACCTCAGTCTCTCAGAATGCAGTGCGGACACCTTGCGCCGCGCAAGCGTTATTCACCCAATCGCCGCGATTCAACTCGAATATTCGCCTTTCGAGCTCGATCTCGAGAGGAATGACGTACTGAAGACCTCGAGAGTTACGCATCAAGATAATCGCTTACTCACCACTTGGAAGAGGTCTGTTGACTGGTAGATATGTAAGTGCTCTCGAAGTTTGCGATGTTGCAACATCACTCTCCATGATACTGGGGCTATGATGGAACGCTGGTTGACATTTTTTGACAGAAATCTCCCGACGATTTTGAAGAAGGAGATTACAGGCGGACCCTGCCAAGGTTAGTTCCGGCCGAGGAATCTGCTCGGAGAATAATGTTCTTCTTTTGTATGATTGATATGTAGGTTCTCAAAGGAAAACTTCCCAAAGATCTTGAAGCTTGCAGAAGGACTCCAAAATGTCGGCAAGGAGTACAACGCAACAGCAGGACAAGTGGCACTTGCATGGCTCCTTGCACAGGGAGAAGATGTCATCCCCATTCCTGGAACTAAGAAGATCAAGGTGGGTGGAAATCTGAAATCCGTTGTACGTCATGATCGTAATACGCAAGAGCAGTATCTCGAGGAGAACTTGGCAGCTGCTGCTCACATTACGCTTACCCCGGAGGCGGTCCAGAAAGTGAGGGAAATTGCTGAGGAGGCCGTATGGGTTGGTGATCGGTACCCCACCTCTATGTCCCTGTCGTATGGTGACACGCCAGCGTTGTGACAAAGCCTGAGGGTAGTGGCCAGAGGCGCACGAATATTTGCGGGGGTGACTCCCTGACTCGTGACACGTGTAATGTCCGCGTTGTATGATCAACTAGCGCTCTCCCGTTGGAAATGAGTCACGTCGTGTAGATCCATGAAGTGCACGGTTTATAGGGGGGCAACTTGGGTACAGCTCCTCCTGATGCATCTCAGTGCTCGCTGCCACGGCCCTGGTAACTTCAAGGAACCGGTGCGTTCCTACGGAGAAACACTGGCAAACAAAGCAGCGTGCGCCGCATGAAGAGTCTCACCTCGCAGCCTCACACACCGGGGATTATGACATTTTCACACTGTTTATAATACATTTAAAATGGGAAATAGTGATATCAAATTTTTGTTACACATTTTCATACACTTAAAATTTTAAATGACATCAGAGCGAAAATGTTGTCTGAAATATATACTTTTGTCAAGCATGTTATGTCTGTGAAAATGTACCAGAAAATAAAATGTTTCGGGAGATCGTAAAGTTAACGGAAAATTTGAAATGTCACTAACATCTTTTCTGGCACCGAACACTTGATCTTTGGGGCATACAAAAATGATAGGTTAAAGAAGGAATTTGGATGGATATTTTTCAACAGGAAGTAAATGTCACATTTCATTTTCTCTTTTGTTCATGAAGAAAATATGATATTTTGATGGCGGGAAAAGTAGTTGGGTCCTCATCCGCCTGCTCAACGGGTACTCAACGGGTGCTCAGGAGGCAGTCACCACCCGGTTGAGCGGGCGGGGAGCGGGGCATGACTGCACACGAACGCAATGATACTGCCACTACACTCTAGCATCATCACCCACAGTGAGCGCATACATGCCGACTGAACAAGGTATATCATTCATGCGTGCGTTTGCGCTTATATCGGATTACCATACATCCTGTTGAGAATTCTGGTATTTCTTATCTTATCTTTCATTTCCTGATACCAGATTCTAGATCGGTCTTTGACCTTATTCTTACGCTATTCCATATTACTCATCGCATATAGATAAGTTCTTTCTTATCTCAAGGTCTAGACTATGACATCACCCTTATCTGGTGTTTCACAATGTCATAAGATGTGATATACGTTTTACTATATGTTTCACATTCTCTTACATGTTTCATACTTGAAACATCTTCTACTTCCACCGTGTTTCATATCTGAAACAGGTTTCAGGGTTAGTGTACAACACTATATAAGACCAGGCCTTAAGCCCGTCTTCCATATTGACTTTACTAGTCAATTCAATTCTTCGCTCACTACTCTCACTCAGAACCACTTGAGTATTAGCCCCTCCCAAGCTATTACTCTACTCTGAAGACTCTTTGTTACCATCCATAACCAATCAGTGAGTTATCTCCCACTGATACCATAATCCCTTCTTGCCCCTGCGTAATTGGGATATTTATCGTCCCGATACATCCATCCGGTGCTATACTCGTAATAAAGGTCGTCGTGGAGGCTGGAATACATCACTTGCTCAACCTCACCCGCCGGTGGTTTTTTGGGGGGCAAATGATCAACTTTGTCGCACTTACCCCGGCCGCTAATTGGATTGAGTTAGATCGCTGTGTGAAAGGAAGGAAAGGGGGTGTATTAAATTGGTATGCAGGCATTATGTAGTTTTGTGAGCGGCGCACCTTGTTGGCCAACAGAGGCTGCACCACCGAATATAACAATGGGTCGGCTCAGAACGGCAGAGTGAGCGCTATGCCCAGTGATTGTCGAGCACCGGAGGCTACTGCAAACGGGTTGAAAGTGACCTAGAAGCGGTCAAATTATGGATTTAGTGGGATCTATACTCCGTTTCATCAAAGAACAAGGGCCCACGAAGTGGACAAGCCTAACCTGGAGAGACAGAAACCTCGGACAATTTATCGCTGTGTGCCAAGTTAGTGACCGCTTCACCGACTTCTTGATGACGCCAGCACCCTCCCCGCCAGGGACAGGGGGGGTACTCTTTGATCTCGAAATAGCAGCCTGTTATCAACATGGATTCCGTTGTGAGCGCCCAAGAGAACAGTCTTCGAGAACTCTGAGGAACTTACGGCGGATGAAAAACCCTGACAATGAGTACAACACCAGTGGGGGAGATGGTGTTGTAACAAAACAGGTCCTCAGAGGTCGTACTCAATGCCCGTGCAACGAGGGGGGCAAGAGATGCAAAGCGATGATCGCCGTTAAGAAGGCGTTGGAACCGGGGATACGAGTGATGGCACACTACGGGGTGAAGGAGTTATTTGACCCAACATCATTGGGTCGTCGGACGTCTGAGGGGATCACGGGGGGATCAGGGGCGCTACCCGCAGTAAACACCACAGGCAGTGAAGATGTCGAGTAGATACCCCCGGTGTTCAACACTGGGGGTATGCTGGACGACGTGTTGGTCGCCAGCAAAGAGGGCCAAGAAGTGAAGCCGGGAATCATGCGCATGGGGGTACCAGTGGCGCTGCCCGCAGTAAACACCACGGACAGCGAAAGATGTCGAGTAGATACTCCCCGGTGTTGAACACCAGGGAGTATGCTGGACGACGTGGTGGTCATCAGCAAGAGGACCAAGAAGCGAAGCCCAATTTGGTATTGATTGCTGATATCATCAGCACAGCCGCACTGACCACAGTTTCATCGGATCTCTTTCCCACATCGCCCACCCACTGGGATCTCTAGTGTTGAACACCGGGAAGTATCTACTCTATGTCTTTGCTGCCCGTGGTTTACCGCGGGTAGCCTCCGATCCCCATGTCAGGAGAAATTGGCGGACTGGTGTCATTTGGAGCCTCGCCCCACATTGCCCCGCCTACTATTCCCCGGTGTCGAACACTGGGAAATATCTTCTCTACATCTTCGCTACCTGTGGTCGATGGCGAGTAGTTCGCACTCAGCCCATTGATCACTTCCTCGATTTCGTCATTTCCGCTACAATGTCCATCTTACTGCTGTTTTGATCTTTCATCTGTATTCATTGTACAACCCTGATATCGCCTGAGATGTATTCACCAATGCTCTCTCCCATCTCTCCCTCTCTTCTGTGTCCTCCACTTTCAGGAGCTCCCCTCGCCATCTGTCTGGGTGAAATCTGACTCGAAGGTTTTTCAGGTGACCGGCGAACGTCGCTTGGTCTGTTGAATGCTATAGCGAATGCAAAAACAACCCCACTTCCTCTGTCGTTACGTCTGCTGGCTCTATCGAGTAGGGTTTTTTGAAGACCGGCCAGGGGATGGCCGCAGGAGGTACCATACTTCCTAGTGGCCGATTGCTGAATCATGCTATCAGTTCGAGGAACTGCTCATGGAATGTGGCTACAGGCCACCTTCCATGGGGGTATCGCGATTCAATGCGGTTCCTTCCCATTTCCCATTTCTCGATCTTCCCCCTTTGTTCATTCTCATTCACTTTTGTCTGTGACGCACGAAACCCTTCGCTATGTCCTTTCATTGCATGATGAGCTGACTTCGGTTCCACCTTAGGAACTTCGATATCTGCTAGGTCCATGGCCTTTGGCTTTGACGGAAACTTTCCGCGCAACCTCTCTGCCCTTTTTTTATGCCAATTTTGGGAAACGTGTTCCCACTTTCTCCTCACCGTGTCGGGCGATGGGTTCTTGGAGCGGTGCATGTAACTCTCTGCGCCGGTTGCACGGGCCCTATCTTCTGCGGTGAGGGGAGGTGCTGCTATCCCAAATAAGTCTCATTGGTCGTCATTGCCTCGACCACTCACCTGAGTGCTTTGTTCCCGCCATTCTCGGGCCTTGAACCTCTTCTGTAGTCTCGGCGTCGATTGACATGCAGCTCCCTGTGTTAGGGGATGGATTGCGGGTGCCCTTAGCATTCTGGTTGTCCGGGAGTTGCAAGCTGTTTTTCGTACGGGCGCTAGCTCCTTCCGCAGTGGGAGACGCTACTATCCCAGGTAAGTTTCATTGATTGTTGTTGTCTCGACCACTCACCTGAGCGTTTTGTCTCCGTTGTGCTAGGGCCTTTGAGCCCTTCCATGGTCTCAGGGTCAACCGACATGCAACTCCCTGGGACAGCTTCGTCCTCGTTGTCAACGGTCTGACCATGTTGGATCGGCGGGTCGTCTACTGACATAATTTGCTCTCCGGAATTCTACGCAAGTTTGTCAGCTTACGAGAATGAGGTGTTGAGTAACTTACCATTGGCTCTGCATGATTCATGTCTTGTGCGTTCCGACTCACAGTTGTCAGCTCGCTTTCGGGATTGACGTAGCACGTATATGCTGGGTCGAGCTTGTACATATCCCATTGATCTCGAGTACAATAGACGCATTGTCTGTTCCAGATCAGCTGCAGGCCCTTTGATGACGGGGGAACCTACCCGCATATGTTTAGCATGCGAGGCCATAAACCTTCGTCTCTGACATTCAGCGCTCGACCAGCATTCGGAACAAACTTCCAAGTCGTGGTCCCGTTTGGCTGTACTTCGACAACAATGCGCTGAAAAGTAACGCATTCAGTGGTTGGATTGTTGCGAGCCGAAGCAGTAAGTGGATCATAGGGCACGAAAAAAAGCTTAGAGTCAGGATGTTGCAGAATCCGATTAGGCTGTTCTGGGTCCAGACGCCCGGGAGTGCAACCATCGATGACGGGTGTCTGAGGGGAGCTCATGTTGTGTAGATTTTTGAAAATTCACTCTCGCTTAAGTACAGTACAGTATCTACAAATGAAACACGCTTAACAATCACTTGGTCGCCCGCCTAGCAACACCACACAATTAACGGCGACGAACAATAACTCCTGGCAATGTTTTTATTAGTCCTGTCATTAATCAACGTTAACCAAAAAGAATAGGATCAGAATAGGATCTCACTGGGAATGAAATCAGAATGGCGACATAACCAAGGGCGGATCTCCATCGCACGCAGTTTGCCAGAACCCAGGTTGGTTCTACCCTTCCAAGGTGGTGCTACCGATCCCGAATATGTGTTTGATGGATCCCAGGAACTGCCAGAAGACTGGCATTGCCGCCGACACAGTAGATGATGAGATTGTTACCCGTATGTGTAGACATTCGTTTCGTCGCAGGGCAAACCATGCCTTTGGTGACTCGAGGAGACGGGAGACGAGCACATACCGAATTTATCGTTCGTCGGTAGACGTTGCAGTTCGCCAATCAGGCGTTCAGCACTACCATGAACGTACTGGGCCAAAGGAAAGTAGAAATTAGTGAATGTGGATCACCAAGAATGTTGCGAAATACTTACCAGCGGGGAAATTTCGAGCTGGGATATGGCGCAATCATCAGCAGAGGTAGATTGTTTGCTGGAGCAGACAAGACCTCTTGGGAACAAAATCGGGTAAAAGGACATTCGACGATGGTGATACAGACATCGCCCAGCGAAGCCGCAGAGGATGAGCGGGAAGCCAGATCCTTCTGCCGCACCAGTGACAAGAGGATCGCCAGGACGAAACACATCAGGGGGACTGCCTGCAGGTCAGAGAATGACCCTATCCGTAGTGAAATAAATTCTGTCCGCAGTAAACCTGCGGACAGTGCGGACAGGGATGCGGTGAACGACACTCCCCGATGCTCGTCACCGGAGAGTGGGTGGGGAAAAGATGGACAACTGCAATGAGCTTCGGTTCGAGGAAGGCGGGGGGTAATGTAGAGACAAGTGCCTGCAGAGACCACAGACAGGTAGGATTTGACGCTGCCCGCAGTAAACCGCGCGCAGTGATCATGAGAGTAACAAAAAGCAAGACGTTGTTACCATAACCGTCGTTCAAACAATAATCGCCAAGTGGGCGGCACTACCAAAAACGGAAATTGACACACATGACCAAACAATACGCACTGTTCCAGAGTCGAGTGTTCACTCTCCGCTTTCAACCATGTCCACACCACATAGGGAGGAGGATCCGAATCGGGGGATCGCCATCACTGTCCGCGGTTTACTGTGGGCAGTGTCAATTATATTTCTGCGGCTTGCTGCAGGTAGTAGACTCATTCGTACAAAATCTGTGACAATTGTCCACATCGACCTCTTGCATCATGATACATGACAATTGTCTACGCTGCGGCCCACAAACGTAAAAGTGGACATCCCGACTCCGCCACTGTCAGTCGTCCATCTTTTATACTGTTTGTACTAGCCGTCCGGCGTCCGCTCTTGCCCTTCCCTACTGAACTCACTGGTGTTTACACTGACGAGTTTCATAACTGCCGTCGTCCGCCTTTAGCTTCGCCACTATCTGCCGCCTAGCTCATTGGTGTTTACACTGACGAGTCTCGTTCGACCCTTGCTTGTGCCCCTCTGCCTTTTCCACTACCTGCCGCCTAACTCGCTGGTATTCACGCTGACGAGTCTCATCTGACCTTGCTCGTCCCTCACATTGATCCCTTGGCCCCCAAATCTTTTCGTTGTGCTTCAATCAGTTTGTTTTCTTCTTTCTATCCTTCGGGCTTGACACTGATTGCTATTCCCCTTCTAGCAATGTATACTTTCATTCGAGATGGCCATGTTTTCGTCTCCCCTAATGTGTCTGTTCCCCCCCTGCCATCATTGAGCCTGCCATCAAGGAAGAGAGCGACGCTTTGGATGATGCCCACAAATTCCGCATCATGTCCCCAAATTATCCTCAGCTCCCATTTACTCTTCGCTATTGCCTCTGCTATGGGCCTCTCTTTTCTTGTCTTTCCTACAGCTACAAAAGTCTACCCATCGTTCGTGTAGACACCCTTTACCAGTTGGAGCCAAATCTCCTTGCTCGGTGGGACGCCCTGGATTGCTTTCTTACCGCCGTCACCCATGGACTTCAGATGTTGGCCCCCATGAATGTTGTGCTACATCTGGTTCCACAGGAAGCCAACTACACACGACCCCAAAAAACAGAAAAATCTGCCTGCGGCACTGCATCGTATGCACTCCGATGCTTCCAGCACCTCATTTCTCTAATGTCCTGGGCTATAAGTGGATATTCATCAGGGCTTGACCGCACTGATCTGGAATGGGTCAAAGTCCTTTTGCAGAAAGGATTTGAGCCCTCCATGGTTCAGATGCTTAAGGATTCACCTGTGGGAACATTTTCACTGGAAACGCCAAGGGTTGGCACCCTCGTGCATGCATGCAACCCGGAGTGTTTGGTTCGTGTGTCGAAAATGGTGTTGGCCCAGGTTCCAATCTACATCTATTGGGGAACGTGCGACTGCAATGCAAAGCGATCTTTCCGGAACTTTCCACCCACCGTGCTCGAGGGCCGCTGGGTCAGCCAGAATTGTTATCCAAGCGACGAGGATCTTGTAAAGGCGGTGGAATTCGCTCTGGACGTTGGGCCCTCCGAGCCATCCATTGCTGAACCGCATGTTGCTGAGCCGCGTGTTCCGAAGCCTGAGAAGGGCTCTGGACAGAAAAAAGGAGAAACTTGGCAGCAATTTTTTGCACGTCGGGCGGAGGGGAACAAGGCGAAGCAGGCGCATGAGACACTGACCCAACTCCTCGCACGTCAGGCGCATGCCAAGCACGCTTTGAAGGATCGGGTCCCCGGAAGGGGAGGGGCGGTCGTCTTCCAATGGATGGATGTCGGTGGTTTCCGAATCCGCAGCAGCATTGGTCATGATCTCGCAGGGCTGCTCTGGGAAGACTACACGGAAACTCAGAGGCGCTACGATCCATTCGCCAATCAGTGGGACATCTGTACAGAATTCGACCCCAGTGCCGTTCCGGTAGAAGAATCAGATTTTGATGATGACTTCGAGCCCCAACCTCTGGAGCCTGGCAACACCGCAGCCGATCCCTCAACCCATCACACCACAACCTTTGTTGGTGATACCATCCCAATGTTGGAGTCACCCCAGTTCCCCCCTCTGGAGGATGTCTTGTATGAACGGTACGGGTTCGTGTATTCACCATCCCAGCAACCCGCTCCCCCCTCCACTCCCATATCCCAGCTAGCGATGAAAATATGCAAGGGCCAAGCTACTCTCCCGCACTCACGCACTCTTCGTGATGCAGCCGCGGCTTTTCTGGCTGGGCTCATTGATGGTCGATCGCTCAACTCCCCTGATATGCTGGATGGCAGTCTACGGGATCAATACATGTCTGGGTCCGTTACCGTTAAGCGATGCCAAGGGACTCGCATTGCATTAGAAGGGAGCTCCACTTCCGGCGTATTCTATCTCATCAATTTCCGTCAAACGACTTCTTCGCCCTTCTCAATCTGTCTTGATGATCCCATGGCAGTTTTGCAGGTCATTCGCGCCCAATTTGGAGCCAATTCCCCGGATCTCGCGCTTCAGCTTGCATCGCGAGGAATCCCATTCAGCACCCGGATCGCCTCCAGCAAATTACCAACTCCCATCCCTCCCAAGGTCCTCAGGGCCTCGGGTTCCTTCCATTCCAGTATCGGCCGCGCCCCTCCGACTACAGCTCTTACCTTGACCGCTGTCTTCTTCTAGATAAGATCAGTAGAAACGCTAAGAAAACGCTTACCAGACAACCAATCTTATCTCCACGGGTAGTAAACCTTTAGCGAGGTGAAGAGAGTACTCTTCCCTGGTCAAGTTGGTACTAGAAATAAGTATCAATCTCGTAGAAAGGGGTTGACTATCAGGCACGTGGTTTGTTCGTCAATCGTCAATGAGGTTGAGGGTGATTGGGGGTTCAGCAAACTGTTGAGGGTCTGGATTTCAGCTGGGGTGGTGTACAAATTGTACACTGGATAGTTGGGGGAATGGTCTAGACAACTTCTTGGGTTGCTAGAAGGGTACTCTGTAGTGACTAGGGTTACTTCCCTAAGATGCCAATTAGCTCCAGTCGATTAGGAATGCTCAATTGGGTAGGTAGCGTAAATATGCTTCACTTTCGCTTACTGATTCACACACGTCACTTAGTCACACAGAACAGCTTTTCCTAAACTGAATCTATTATGTACTAAGGAGTTGGCAATCAGCTTAAATGTGCTCGACTCGACCCTTTCCCAGGGTACTAATGAACTATTAGGTCTCCCTACTAGCTGGGGATCTATTCCCTTTAGTTGCCCGCTCTGGGGCTTTCTCCCTAAAGGTGTCCTAACTGTCCCTATCCTAAGGGATACAGTATACTCCTAACTTGGGTCTAAGTAGTTCTATTTATAGCGTGGGAATTACTCTACACAGCCTCACTGTTTGTTTGTAGAGGGGTGCACTTGTGAGCACTCGTTGGTTGAGATTTACTCAAGTAGGAACCTTTTTCCTAAAAGAGGGAACCTGCCAAATGGGGCTGAATCGCGCTCCTTATATAGTAGTTTACATGTGGCTGTGCTACCTTCGGTTCCGAGGTGGCTGTGCCAAGATATGACTCATACTGACTCATACTGACTCACTTTGACTCAACCTGTCAGAAAATGACTTGCAATGAGCTAAAAATAGCCTTTGGCTTGGCAATGACTCATACTGACTCATGCCGACTCATTATGACTCATTATGACTCATGCTGTGCAGGTCACATGATCATTCTGCTAGTCTAGGGGCAGTGCTTTGGCTAGTCCTCATCTGACTCACTTTGACTCATATTGACTCATTATGACTCATGCTGTGCAAGGTCACATGATCTGAGTCAGGTGATTCGCAACTGAGGTCACATGCTCCAATTGCTTCTCTGACACTTGGCTAAGTACTCAAGGATAAAAGAGATATTAAGAAAATGGTTTGCTAAGTAGTTGTAGGTAGTAATAAAAGTATGTTGGGAGAAATCATTTTGTTTCTCCACAACATGTGAATGAACAAATAAGAAAAAAAAATAGGGATACATACTAGACAGTATGGTCCATATGTCCCTCAATTAGCTAAGCATTTGGACCGTGGGAATATAGTAAAAACTCAAATCTCGGGTCAAATGTCTAACATCACATATACAATAACTATGTATCCACATCCAAACAGTTTGGTGCAGGTCAATGGGAATCCGATCTGAACAAAGGATGCGAAGCGCCTGACGTCGATGTCCAGTGCAGCAGGAGAGGGGGCTCAGTAAGACCGGAAGGGGGAACGACAGCGCTCGCATAAGCAGTCGGATGTTCTTCTGCAGGCCCAGGTACGGCAGGTAGTAGGCCACCCGTAGCTTGTGCGTTCTTCAACAACCATAGGCGTCATGATACGTGGTTGCCAGGATCAGATTCACTAGCCTGCGCGTAGGCGTCAAGATCTGATTGTTGAAACTCTCGTAGAGATTGCCGAGATCAAAGCACACCTCAGATATGTATGGGTCGATTCTGATGGCAGGAGAATATGCCTCGTAGAATATATACTGGAGCAGACAAAGTCGCTCAGGCACCAAATTGAGTACAAGCGCATTGTATCTGATAAAGGATAAAAGACCATTTGACGACGAAGGCGAATACATCACCCGCAGCGAAGCCACAGAGAATGAAGGGGAAACCAGTGATGAGAGGATGGCCACCAGGACGAAACACATCCGGAAGACTGCCTGTAGTAGACCACAGGCAGGTCAGAGAACGGTCCTAACCATAGTGAACATAAGCTCTGTCCGCAGTAAACGAGGGACAGGGATGGCAACACTAGAAACTGTCGGCAGTAGACCGCAGACAGGTAGTATTTGATGCTGCCCGCAGTAAACCGCGAGCAGCGATGGCAACATTCCGACGATGGACATCAAAGAGTGGGACGAATGTTGAACCTGAGTGGCAATGATCGCAAAGTAAGTGCCAGCTGCCAAGAACGGTAATTGAGGCACACGACCAAACAATGTGCACTCACCCAAAGTCATAACAAAGGGATTTCGGGGTTGTTGAGCGGGCACCAAGCGATACCATTTGTGAAGCCAAAATCAATATTAATCAAAGGTCTCACAACCAACCGACCCACCATAATCGCCAATTGTAAAGGTGCAGCGACCAAACAATGCGCACTCATGCAAAGTTTTCGCAACAAAAGGGATTTCGGGGTCGTTGAGCGGGCATCGACGGCGATAGCCATTTGTGGTGGACGCTAATTGTACACCCTTACTTACCAAATCAATCCAGGTTGTTGAGCGGGAGAACACCAGATCGCAATGCGACGGTGACAACAATGGCGACGACAATGGCGACAAACTAAAATGCAATGACAATTGAGATTAGGCGTTAAAAGGCTATCGCAGGAGTTACGAAGCTAGCTCAGAACGCACCTCCGCAATCGTCAATGAGAAGCATTTTTAGTTGCCAAATTCCTTCTACTAGCACGCCTGGGGTGAGTTCTAAAATGTGACCATACGTCGTCGATTGTTGAGCCTGAATGAATGACAGTCATGGATTATACTGAGTGCTACACCCTCCACGACCAGCAAGAAGCGTAAAGCTTTGGATGAACCCACCACAGCTGCAGCACCGCCTACAAAGAAAACTGCCGGATCTACCCAGTCAAGAGAACATAGAATCGAGAATGAGATCGGTGCGTCACCGCACTCGCCTGCCAAGAAAATTGCCCTTGAGCGGGACCATCCACGAGTAAGGATT